>NW_026474671.1:0-10239 GCF_026875155.1 Cherax quadricarinatus
AGTTACTAAAAAACAGAATACCCCCACCCCAAACAAAAGGGGGAAGTAAAGCAACAGCAAAGGAACTACAGACCGATGCATAACACCCAATCATAAAAATTTTTGAAAGAGTTAAGAAGCAAAATCACCACCCATTAAAAACCCTTATTAACAACCCGGGGCAACTGGGTTTGAACGGGTCCCCCTGCTGCCCAAAACTTTGGATCCTACGAAAAGGCCCAGATGCACTAGAAGACAAAAAAATGCAGATTTAATATATACGACTTTGCAAAAGCCTTCGACAATGTGCCCAAGGCGAAATGGCACAAAAGCGGCAAAAGGGAATAACAGGAAAAGTCGGTCGATGGATCTATAATTCCTCACTAACAAACACAGAGAGTTTAGTCAACAGAGTAAAGCCGGGGCACACGGTGAAAAGCTCTTTTCCACAAGGCACAGACTCGCTCCCACTTTTTCCCATCCTCATATCCGACATAGCCCAAGGAGCAGCCACAGAAAACCGTGTCCCCTTTGCGAGACCCCCGAACTCTGCAGTGTCTTCCATTGCAGAACTGCAAGGCCCCAGGGGACCAACCAAATCTTTCAGGGGGCTGCGAAAACAAATGAAGTTAAACGTGAAAAATTTTTCAATTACCAATAGGTAAACACAGGAAAATAAATTTCATCAATACAAACAAATTCGGGCCAAAAAAATGAGCGAACACCAACGTCAAAACCGGGGAGTGATATTTGGAGGATCTCACCTTAAAGGGACCATAACATTGTATCGATCGCAGCTAGAAAATGACAGGATGAATAATAGAACCTCAAAAGAGGACCAAGCCCATGATGACACTTCAGGTCACTTTTCTATCTAGGTGGAATATTGCTGCACACCAACACACCTTTAAGGCAGGTGAAAATTGGGGACCTGAAAAATGTACAAGAACCTTTGGTGCGCATAAGAGATAAAAACCTCAAATTTCTGGGGGCGCTTGAGGGTTTCCCGAACCCATTCCCTGGAAGCAGGCGGGGGAGAACAGATTATATACACCCGGGAAAAACCTAGGGGGACTATACCGAACTTTTCACACGAAATACTCACACGAAAGCAAAAAATTTGGGAGACGATGCAACATCCCCCCCCTGAAAAGCAGGGTGTCACTAGACGTTAAAGACCTCAATAAGTTCGGGCCCAGACTGTTCAACTGCCTCCCAGCATACATAAGGGGGGAAAATTTCCAACAACCCATGCAGCTTCAAGCTGGGCCCGGACAAACACCTAAAGTCTTTTTGATCAGCCCTGTGGGTCTACGTTGGTATCATCAGCCGAGTAACAGCCTGGTTGATCGCTCTGATCCCCAGGAGGCCGGGCACAGACCGGGCCCCGGGGGCTTCCCCCCCAACCCCCCCCCAGGGGAACTCCAGGGAAACTGGATCAACACTGGTATCACTGGGATCGACACCATCACTGGTATCGAATCACCTCACTGGGATTGCACCCTCCTGGTATCGTACCTCAGGTATGAAACCACCATACTGGGAAAAGCGCCAAAACCGTATGGGATTCAGGTAGAACCATTTTCAGTAACCACTCTGCCCGTACTCAGGCGAGGGCGTTGGGGCGTATCAAACTGGCAGAGTGGTTTCTGGTAACTGGTTACTACTACGGACCCTCAAGAAAGGCATTCCAAAATCAAAAGAAAAGAACATCTGCTCCATTTGAAATTTCCGTTTTTTTCTAACCCTTCTATTGAAACGATGCTAGTTAATTTGGGCATGGGTGCCGTACTAGCCAGAAGACCGAGGCAAGTACAACCGTTGCTTTTCTACCGGTCCTTACAAAGGGCTGAAGAAATTATCGTAACTGAGCAAAAAGCTTTAGAAATATATGGTTTTTAAAGCACTTCCAGACATTTTTTATCAGAACTTTTCATGCTTGAAGACCATGCCCCCACTGATACCCTTTTCCAGAAAAAACCCCAGGAAAAGGTTTAGCCGATGGACCTTGACTACCAGAGTTAAAAATCCCACCTTTGAGCATTACCTGGCAAGAAAATGTATCGCAGATCCCTTATCGCGACATGTTAGTATGAACTGCAGACCCTCCCTTTAGTGCGAAGATGTAAAGAATGCCAACGAACAGATCCCATTGGGGTCTGGGTGATTCGTTTCCTGCTCCAGGAAGATCTTTTCTGCTGTGAAGCCACCAGCACCCATCGTGACTTTGTCAAAACCCAAAAAATTACGTATCAACACCTTTTGGGGTACTCCTAGCAAAGATAATACCAGTTAGAAATTTCCACATCACTAGTAATTACCCTTACAGCTAGTTCACGATGTCCCCAGGTTTTGCCCCCCCGGGTAGGGCGTTCAGTAAAAAAACCAGATTGAAATTTTTTTGGCCTCGTATGGCAACTGATATTCTAGTAATTTTAAGAAATGTGTGTCTGCATCAACATAAAGGTAATGAAAATGGTCCTATCCAAACCCAAATAACCAAAACTAGCGAACCGGGGGAAAGATTTTGCGCTAGTTTTTGTTAACTAATTTCCAATTTTCCCCTCCGGGTAAAAAACATTGTGTTTTTGGTAGACCTTTTCCCAGATTTTTGGGGATTTTAGTTCCTATTGCAGATAAACTGCCGAACATGCAAAGCGTTTAAAGAACCATTATTGCAGGCATCCCACCCCTAAGCCCCAATAACAGATAATGGAGGGAATTCTGTAATGAGATTCTTAAAAATTTTGTGTCCCTTTTACAAGATCCTAAATCCCCATTGTTCCCATATCGCCCAATGGGTAGCGGGAAAGAACCCAAAAAAAGTACTTGATGTCTTGAGAGCCACACAATCCCAAATAAACTTGGGGGTGAAGTTATACCTATGTGCTGTGTTTAAATTTTGTTTTTAAAGTTTCTATGGTGACCTCCACATTAGCATTTAGGGGTTTGATAAATTTGCCTTAAGAGTTGTTATATTCTAATCCGAAAAAAATTTTAACCCTGTTTTTTCATACAACTTTTACCACTTAGCTCAAAGTGTTTTTTTGAAAACCGGAAACCTTTTAAAAACAACAGCTGAATTTACAAGAGTCGCAAAAACTCGAGCAAAGCCATCCAAAATCAAAGTAGGTTTTTGAGAGTTATGCTGATTAACTTTTTAACAAAAAAGTCTGCAATGCCCAAAACTACAAAAAATTTATTTGTCCTTTTCGAGATTGAACATACACGGGAATAAGATAAGGTTAGAGGTTTATGTCATATAAAGAATCGCATTTTGAAAAATGAATTAGTAGTGATGATAATGATGTTCCAAACCCCAACTAATGTACAACTCTGACAATCCCCTTTTCCTGACCTCTTCCTCTGATCTCAGTCGACGATCACCTGAATGTCGTTATTCCTACGTACACGACAGGTATTGAGAAATCCTCAAGAACATTTGTAACTCCAAATTTTAGATTTGCCTCAAATGCAGCTATTAGCCAATGCTACAGGTTTGACCTCCCGAGATGACCCCCCATTCTTTGCATATGTCAATCCCCCCCTAGCAGAGTTGGGGGTTAAATTAAATAACCTTATGATAAAAAATTTAATTCAACTTATCAGATTCAAGAATTTTTTTTTTGGTTCTGTTTTTCCCCGCATTCTGAGATTAACATTCTAGATTTGATGCACCAAATTGCCTTTCTTTTAAAATCTTTTTTTGAAAATTTTTCCTTCCTCAAATCCGGATCACAGAATACAGTCATCGATAAAAATTTTTTTTTTCACTTTAATCTCAAACTTGATTCTGTTCATTTGTTGAGTTTAAGTTGGTTCATACAGTTTCAGTTACGTAAGCTTCCATTTCCCAAAGTTCTATTATTTGGGGTTTTAATGTTTAATTTTTGGTACTTGAATTGATAGAATCACCCAAGCCGTATACCTGCCTCTCTAGTTTGTATTTGTTTATGTCGGGGCGACAACGTTAGCGCGCCGAGCTCCGTATATAAAACCCGTTACCATAACCACTCGCCAGTTTTATCACGACCAAACCCCTCTGCTGAGTCACGTCTGAACTCATGTGCGATGGCGTATTCAAAGACCCCCTCACTATGGGGACGGGCGCCAGTAGTCAGTGAACGGATGAGCAAGGGGCAGTCACGGCTGTAAAGGGGCCCCAAACCCCCCTATCTGTAAATTTTTCACTACCACCTACGTGAGTAATTTCTTTACCTAATCCACGTATTTGAACTCCCCTGAAATTGACACCCAAAATAACTGGTACCGACACCCCCATCACTGGTATCGACACCACCACACTGGTACGACACCAAAATCACTGGGGTCAATGCCCCCATCACTGTACTGACACCACCATCACGGGTTTGACACCACCCTCACGGTTCGACACCATCAGGGACGACACCACCATCATGGTATTGAAAACCCCTCATGGATTTCACAAACCTCACTGGGATCAATACCAATCATGTAAACACCATGGTATTATACCATTTCACTGGTATCAACACCACTACAATACCATACAACGTTCAACATCCTTTGGGATCAAACACCCCTGGTATTTAAACCACATCACTGTATTTAAAAATAGGCAGCATACCACTGGGATTAATACCACAAACACGTATTAACACCCCATCCAAAATTAAAACCACACATGGGATTAAACCCCTGGGGATTACACCAACACACTGGTATTACACCCAAAACACTGGGATTAACACGACATGGTTTTTAACACCCGCATCACTGTATTAACACCACATACCGGGATTAATACCATCACTGGAATTAACACCACATCACTGGAAAAAATCCAAACACGGGAAAAACACCAGTCACTGGGATTAACACCCCGTCCTGGGGCCCCCACACGTCACTGGTATCAATACCACGTCCCCGGTATCAATACCAAAGTCATGGGATCAATACCACGTCACTGGAAACAGAACCACACATTGGTTCAACCACCCTCACTGGATTGACACCATCTCATGGTAATTGACACCACCACCTGGTAATTTACACCTCATCCTGGATTGGGAACCACATCATGGTATTGACACCCCCCTCACTGGTACGACACACCTCATTTGGGTTTACACCATACGAAATCGACACCATCATGGGATCGACACCATCTGGGATTTTTTAAAACCAAAAACACTGGGACGACACCACACTGGTATTGACACCACCTCACTGGTAGTTATTAGTTAGTTTAAAAGTTTATTATGCACCCCAACCCTCCGGGGGGGGGGAAGTCAAAAATTACAAGGACTTTTGGGCCCGGGACTGGACCCCCAAAGTTTTGATAGCGAGCAAGCTACAGAGGTAATAAACTCACAATTTAAAAAGGGAAAATGAACTCAAAATTTTAAAAAGGGTAATAAATCACAATTTACAAAGGTAATAACTCACAATTTACAAAGGTAATGGTATTGACCAAAACCCATCACTGGGGGGAAAAAATTTTTAATTTTCCAAAAAACTATAGCCCAAATAGTGTTTTATGTGCCGATAGATCAAAATTGTATTTGAAAAAGAGATAAACCCAAGAGTTCCCTGTGCGCATGGCGGATTGGGGGATATGGGGTTTTTTTTAAAGGGTGGAGAGGAAGCGGAAAAGGCGGGAAACCACGAAATTGGCATTCACGGGGCCTAAGGATTAATATAGGCCTCATTTCGAATAGGAAGTTCGTAACGTTCCGGTGGAAGTGAGGGGAAAGTGATTTAGGGACCACGTAAAAAGTGGTAAAGGGTGTGAATACGGGGAGGACCGGGGGTACTGACGCTCGCCTGGACTGTTCCCCCGGGGGAAAATTACCCTTGGTTTTCACACTCACGTCCAATCTTAATGGGGTGACTCTAAGTGATAATAATTAGAGTCATTAAATCGCTGTGAAATTTTAAAGTAATTTAAAGAAAAACGCTAAATTAAAAGAATTTGTTAAGGAAAAAAAGTCGTTTTGCTCGAGTGAAAATTGACCTGTTTTTAGCGAGACGAGGGAAATGAAGCTCTTTATCACGAGCCTAAAACAGGGCAAACCCGGGAAAACCCGTCCCCGCGGAAAGAGAACCGTTTTTGTAGCGGACACGAAAATAGATGGTAAGGAAGAAATAAAGGGGTATCAAACACCCCCAATTAAGTAAACCCTTCTAGTTATAGCAACCCTTTGGCTGGCCCGTTGTGGTAGTTGTAATTAGATAGTTTTATGATCCAGCTACATCAGTGACCACCAGAGAACATTGGTAAGGGTGAGATTATTCCCAATGTTTTCCTTATGGATGATCCAGGTGTATCCTCCCCCCCCCCCCTTTCTTTCGCAAACTAATATAATCTATCAGTCCACAATTTTTTAGTAACCATTTGTGTGGCTACCCAACCCATACGGGCCCCGGATAGTATGGAAAAGTTGTGGGGTCGGGGGGGACCATTTGCCCGCCAGGGGGGTTTTAAGTTTTCTCACAGTCTCACGGGGTACTACGGTAAACATACAGTTAACCCCCCTAGGAAATTTCCATAATGCATCAATATCAGCTCCTGTTCAAAAACCACGGGAAAATTAATACCATACACTGGTATCAACCCCGCATCAAGGGATCAACACCAGAAAAAGGGTATCAACAGCATCCTTTAAACACACGGTATTGGAAATAAAGGGTTAAAATACCGAAAAATGGAAATTTTAAAACACAAATCAGTATAATGTGACCCTTTTGACAACTTTTTCACTCACACGTGGGCTTTTTAAAGTCACCTGGATTGGGGGGGGTTGGAATACGAGAGTATTTTAGTATGTTCAAAATGTTGGGGGTTGGGTGGAGAATGCTGCATCTGATGATCTACCGGGTGGGGTTATAAGTCTTGGGTAGTTTGGGCAGGGGTATTGGAAAGTTTGAGTAGACCTTCTCATGTTCATGTTCTTAGGGGGGGATAGCGTTGAAAAAGTTTCTTGGCGATGTTTCAGCTATGTTATAGAAGCCATTGTCTGGTTAAAATTTTTGGTTGAGAATGAGCGATGATTCCCAGGATTTTCTGTTTTGGTTTGTCTTCTGGGGCTATAAGTTTAGTTTCTGTAGTTAAAAAGGGTTTGGGGAATTTGCGGTTGTAAAACAGCTTCCCTGTATCGTCAGCCTGCTTGCATTTTGGGTGTTCTAAAAAACGTGTTGAGGTCTCTTGATGTTTCGCCCAATATAATTTTTGCATCATTAAAAGGGGGATTATTTTTAACCCCTGCAAGGATGGAGGCTTGCCCTGCTAAAAGGGTGATTCCTTGAGGTCGTGGTTGTGGGGGTAGAACTTGGAATGATGTTTTCGCAAAGATGTTGGAAAACATGTTTGGCAAGGGGTTTTGGTTTGGGGGAGGATATGTATCTCTTCTCGGCAGTGTCTTCTCGGGGTGTTTGAAGATTTTTTAATTTCAAGGCATCATCTCGCAGCCACCAACACCAGCCCCCCAGTCAACCTCACGTTCATCAATGCACTAAAAAGGTTTAGCGAAGACCGACCATCAGGGTCCCACCGCTGTAAAGGAGGTGGTTTGTTACATGAACCAACTTTACAGGAACAAAATTTCAATCTATTAATGACCCAGATACCTAAAAACCTCTCACAACAAACCCAAGTGGCAATTACTAAAACTTTTCTTCAAAAGGAATCGCCGATTTTGAGGGGCCAGAACAAGGGAAAAACTTCTGAACACCCTGCCCGCAACCCCCGACCCGCCAAAAAGTACGGCCCGCCAAAAACTCACAAACCTGGGACCCACGAGGCCCCTTCGGGGGAATAGGGGGGTGCCCCCACCAGCTTCAGGAATTCTCGCAAAACACCTCTCTAAACTTTGGGGACTATCAGTCCCCACATCTCAAACATCGGGTGATCTTCTCAACCGAATTCGCAACATCAACATCAGGAACAAGAAACTTTCCACCCTTGACGTGACTTCCCTATTCACCAAGTACCACTACACAAGCCATCGATCTCTTGCGCAGGAAAATTGACGATTCACTTGATCTTCCCATTCCAGCCAGCGATTTCATCGACCTTGTTGAAACTATGTGTTGGCTTTAGTGTTTCTCTTTCAAAAAATCACCTCTTTCGCAGATTTTTTGGACTACCCATGGGTTCGCCACTCAGTGCAGTCCTGGCGAACCTATACAGGGAAAACATTAGAAGCCGAACGTTTCTCCACCATTATTCCTTCGTCTGTCACCTGGCCCGTTGTTGACGACATTCTCCTCATAACTCCTAAACACTTCAACGTTCAAGCTCTCCAAGACAAGCCCCACCAGGTCGACCCTTCAATCCAGTTCAAAACTTGACGAAGAAGTCGAAAACACTCTTCCTTTCCTTGATGTTCTGCTCTGCAAAGCTGACCACGAACTTCGTTTTAAAGTCTATCGAAAAACCCCCCAAACCAAAACGATCTTCCCACTTCTACTCTCACCAACGACACCAAAAACTAAACGTGGTGAAATTATAGGCTTCTTCCTACGTGCACCAGAATCTGCAGCAATGAGTTCCTTGAGAAGAATGCACATAAATTGAACAAGTATTTTCTAAACTCCACTATCCTCGTCACTTCATCAGAGACTGCAGACGGCGGGCATTAAACATCTTAAACACACCCAGAGAAGACACTGCCGAGAAGAATAATAGTCCTCCCAACCAACTCCATTGCCAAACATGTTTTCCAACATCTTTGCAAAAAACATCTTTCCCCAAGTATCTACCTCCACAACCAGCACCATCAAGGACATCACCAGTAGTAGACAGGACAAGCCTCCATCCTCGCAGGGGTATACATAATCCCTTGTAATGACTGCAACAAATTATATGTGGGCGAAACATCAAGAGACCTCCAAACACGTATTTCAGAACACCAATATGCAAGCAGGACTGACGATACAAGGAATGCCTGTGTACAACATCGCAATTCACACAACCATTTAATTAACTACAGAAACTCCCGACTTATAGCCACAGAAGACAACACTCAATACAGAAGAATCCTGGAATTTATCGCTCATCTCTACAACCAACAATTTCAACCAGAACAATGGCTTCTATAACATAGCTGAACCACTCGCCAAGAAACTTCATCGCTATCCCACATAAGAACATAGAACACTGCAGAAGGTCTACTCACAACTTGTCCAATACCCCTGCCAAGCTACCCAAGACTCTATAACCCCACCGGGTAGATCATCAGATGCAGCATTCTCCACCTGACCTCAACATTCTGAACATGCCTATAAATACTCTCGTACCTTCCAACCCCAGGTAGATCCGTGTGTGACTTGAAAAAGCCCACTGTGTGGGTGAAACGTTGTCAATAATCACATTACACTGCATTTGTGCTTATATTTCCACCACTGGTATTAATACGACCATCAATGGTATCAACACCAGTACAACTGGTATCAACAGCATCCTTGGTATCAACACCACTGGTATTAATACCACCATCAGTGGTATCAAACAACACTGGTATTAATACCAGCATCACTGATATTAACAATACTGGCATCACTACCACTGGTATTAATATCAGCATCACTGATATTAACACCAGCATCACTGGTATTAATACCATCACTGGTATTAACACCAAACATCACTGGTATTAACACCAGCAAACACTGGTATTAACACCAGCATCACTGGTATTAACACCCGCATCACTGGTTTAATACCAGCATCACTGGAATTAACATCAGTATCACTGGTATTAATACCAGTAAACACTGGAATTAAACCACGTCACTGGTGCCAGCATCACGTCACTGGTTATCAATAACACGTCCCCTGGTATAAGCACCACGTCAATGGTATCAAACACCACGTCACTGGTATCAGCACCACGTCACTGGTATCAGCACCACGTCACTGGTAAACAGCGCCACGTCACTGGTATCAGCACCACGTCACCGGTATCACACCACGTCAAATGGTATCAGCACCGTCATTGGTATCAGCACCAATCACTGTACAGCACACGCCCGGTATAGCACCCGTCCCTGGATAGCACATCACTAGCTCGCACCACGTTGGTATCAGCGCCACGTCACTGTATCAGCACCCGACGGAGACACCCCTCACTGTACAGCACCCCTCCCTGTACGCACCATCACTGGTGCCGCACCACGCATGGAGCACACCACGCACGGATCACACCACGATTGGGAACCACCCGTCACTGGGATCAGCACCAGTCACTGGTATCACACCACGTATGTTAACCCCGC
>NW_026474672.1:5000-10013 GCF_026875155.1 Cherax quadricarinatus
GAAGCCAGTATACTGGACACACATGTCCAGCCTCTCCAGGTCCTCTTTGCAGGTCCTGCCTCATCCTCGTCCGATTTAATTTCTTCCTCATCAACTTCACGTCATCTGCGAACAGGTACACTTCCGAGTCTATTCCTTCCATTCATGTCGTTCACAAATATCAAAAATAAGCAGCTGGTCCTAGAACTGACTTCCTGTGTGACCCCACCCGCTCGTAACCGGGGCGGCCCACTGTGATAACCTTCCCTTTTTCACGTAACCATGACTCGTTGCTGTGCCCTCCCAGTCAGGTATTTCCCTTAATCCATTGCAGTGGCCCTTCCTTTTACGTGTGCCTGATCCTCCAGCTCTGTCTTGCACTAATCTCTTGTGGGAACTGTGTCAAAGGCCCTTCCTGCAGTCTATAGGAAACGCAAACCTACCCACCCTCTCTCTCGTGGCTTACTTCGGTTCCCCTTGTCATAAAACTCCAGGAGGTTTGTGATACAAGATTGCCTTCCATGAACCCAGAAAATTGCTGGTTTTCATTATAATCATGTTTTCCTTTCCAGGTGTTCGACCACTCTCCTCCTGATAATCTTCTCCATGACTTTCACACGAAAATGTCAGAGACACGGTCTGTATTTAGTGCCTCGTTTCTGTTTCCTTTCCTTAAATATGGGGATCTACATTAGCTGTCCTTCCATTTCTCAGTATTGCCCAGTTTTTCAAGGGATTGTTGATGGATTGTGGTTAAGCACACACAGCATCTCTGCTCCTTCTCTAAGGACCCCATGGGGATATGTTGGTCTCGTCCCATCGCCTTTGAGGTGTCAAGGTCACTTAAAGCTTCTTCATCCTCCTCCTCAGTTTTCGTATGTCATCCAACACTTGTTGGTATAATCCCTCTTGATGTTCCCTTTCTGTCTGTCTTCCCAACACCCTTACCTGTCTCTATGTAAAAACTTCCCTTAAATCTCCTGTTCCAGCCTCCTCACATACCTCCTGATCATTTCTTGTGAGTTCTCCACCTTCTGTCCTAATCTGATCACCTGGTCCTTTGACTGTTGTCTTCCTCCTGATGTGGCATACAACAGTTTCGGGTCAGTCCTTGATTCTCGATGCTATGTCATTTTCATACTGTCACTGGGCCTCCCTCATTCCTGTGCGTACTCATTTCCTGGCTCTGCGACTGATCATTCCCTATTTTTCGTGTGATTCTCTGTTGCTTCTTGTACTTTTTCATTCTCTATTGCACTTTTTTGCCTCCTTACACCGTCGGGTGAACCAGTGGCTTGTACTGTCTTCGCCGTTGTTACTGTTGCCCTTGGGAATGAACCTTCCACTGCCTCCTTGCATTTTGTTGCTACATATCCACATTTCATTTACTGGCTTTCCCTGCCAGTTCTCTGTCCACTGGACCTCCCGCAGGAAGTCTTCAACCCTTGTAGTCCCCCTCTTTTATAGTCAGTTTTTCCCCATTCTACTTCCTTTATTCTCTCCACTTCAGCTCTACTATGTATTCAAAGCACAGAACCACTGTCGCTAGCTCCTAGGACTCTCAACTTAATGTCCTCATGTCTGAGCTGCCCAGGTGAACACAAGGTCCAATCTTGCTGGTTCAATCCTCCCCTCTCACCTCTGGTAGTGTCCATTAACATGTTGGTGCATGAGGTTTTCCACACCCCGTCCAACATCCTGGCTCTCCATGTATGTTTTTTCGGACCCCCATGTGCTCCAGGTTTCCCAGTCAATCTCCCTGTGTGAAATCCCCCATAAACAGCAACTTTGCTCTGCTGGAGTGAGCTCTTCTTGCCCCCTCAGCAAGTTGTGTCCACCATTGCTCTGTTGCTCTCTTCATATTCCCTCTTTGGCCTCCTGCAGTCCTGTGGTGGATTATACATCACTGCAATGAACCACTTGTGTTCCCCCGACTGAAGTGTACCTGCTATGTAGTCTCCTTTCTCCCAGTCCACCCCTCATCTATTCCTTCCATTTTCTTCTCGAATTCCATCTGTTTTTACAAGCATAGCAACCCCACCTCCCCCCCCCTGCCCCTTCTATCTTTCCTCATGATCCTGGTATCCTGGTGGGAAGATTGCATCTGTTATTGTCTCCATGAGATTTTGTTTTTCTGTAACAGCTATAATGTCTGGGGACTTTCTCATTGATTCTTTCTTGCCATTCCTCATGTTTATTGTTAATTCCATTGCATTTTGTGTTACCCAAAACCTCAACTTCTGTTCTAATACTGTAACTGTGGTGCGGGGGGGGAAACAGAGGGATCGTAGTGTGATGGTTGGTTTGGATTGTTCAGTTGCCCTTGGGGGTGTCGTGGCTGGAGTCCCTTCCTGCAGTGTTTCTGGGGGTGGCGCTTGCCTTCCATTTGATCCTGGGTTATTCTGCTATCCTTTTCATTTCCTCCCTTTTCTCCTTCGTTTTGAACTCTCTCTTTTATTCAATTGTTCTTCCTTTCGTCCTGTGTTCTGTTCTCGGTCGAGGTACACACTCTGGAACTCCTGCTTGCCTCCTTCAGCCCGAGTGCTTTTCTCCTGCAGATCATGGTTCGGGTTGATTCTGCCTTGAAAATTACTTTGGAGGCCGATTCTTTTCTTTGTGAACCACACCAATTCTCCGAAAATTTGCCACCCTGGTGTCAGTCCCCCCTCGCCTATCACCTCATGATAGTCTTCAATCGCTTTTTTCTCCTACTGTCATTCTTCATCATAAGTTCCTCCCCTTTCGCTTCGTCCTAGCCCATAGACAAACACGGATCTCTCCCTTCACCTCCCACTTGACTCCCATTGCATCCTCTGATGTGTTTTTAGTTCCTTCCCGTGGAGGTTCCTTCCTTCAGTCCCTTCCCCTCGTTATGCCCCTATGCTTCCTTTTTATCCTTCCTGCTCACCTGCTCCTGGCCCCCACAGGTATCTGTAAGGTCCTTGCACATTCCTAGTTTCCTTCGATGTCTTCCAACCTCTTTTCTGTCCCTAGAGTGCTCCCTGTCATTGTTTTGGCCCCATGTGGGGTTTGACAGGACCTCTGCATACAGTTTAGTTTCCATGCTTCCTTCGGACCTGTTGTCTGTGTTCGATGTAGCCATTGCCGATCTACTTCTGGTAATACTTTGTCCTCTGTGCTGTTTCAGATGTCTCACTCCACTTCTAATCTCTCTATCTTAATTCTGCTTTCTAGTGGCTGTTGCTTCCACCTTCGGCATTCTGCTGCTAACCTCCTTCCATCTTCCTTTCCAGCTTCATGCTAGTCAGCCTTGGGGGCTTCTTCGCCCAGTCCTTCCTCCCTTTTTTTGAGCTCTATCTCCCATTCCGTCACTCCCTCTCAGATTTCGTCCTGGAACCCCTTGTCCTCATCCTGGTTAGGGGGGAGAAGGAATAAGATTGGTTAGAAGGGGATGGATGTTGTTGGGGAGGGGGAGGATGGTTATTGGAGGGGTAGAGATAGTTGGGGGAGGGAGTTAGATGGTTTTGGGGAGAGAGGGGAGGGATGTTATGGGAGAGGGGGAGGATGGTTATTGGAGGGAGGGAGGTTGTTGGGCGGGGGTTAGACGGTTTGGGGGGGGGTTTTTAGGTGGTTGGGGGAGGGGTAGGTGGCTAAGGTGAGTGGTTAGGGAAGGGGTGGTACGTGTTTGTGATCTAGTGTTTGTCAAGTGGTGGACTTGTGTTTGTGTGGTGTGTGTATGTGTGTGTGTGTGTGTGTGTGTGTGTGTGTATGTGCGTGTGTGTGTGTGTGTGTGTGTGTGCAGTGTGCGTGTGTGCGTGTGGTGTGTGGGTGTGTGTTTGTGTGTGTGTTTGGTGTGTGTTGTGTGTGTGTTGTGGTGTGTGTGTGGTGTGTGTGTGTGTGTGTGTGGTGTGTGTGGTGTTGTGTGTGTGTGTGTGTGGTGTGTGTGTGTGTGTGGTGTGTTGTGTAGTGTGGGTGTGTATGTGTGTGTGTGTGTGTGTGTGTGTGTGTGTGTGTGTGTATGTGTGTGTGTGTGTATGTGGTGTGTGTGTATGTGTGTGTGTGTGTATGTGTGTGTGTGTATGTGTGTGTGTGTGTTATGTGCGTGTGTGTGTGTGTGTGTGTGTGTGCGTGTGTGTGTGTGTGTGTTGTGTGGTGTAGTGCGTGTGTGTGTTGTGTGTGGTGTGGTGTGTGTGGTGTGTGTGTGTGGTGTATGGTGTGTGTGTGTGTGTATGTGTGTGTGTATGTGTGTGTGTGTGTGTGTGTGTGTGTGTGTGTTTGTGTTGTGTGTGTGTGTGTGTGTTACGTATGTGTGTATGTATGTGTGTGTGTGTGTATGTGTGTGTGTGTGTGTGTGTGTGTGTGTGTGAGTGTCTACCCTTGTGTGTGTGTGCTTGTGTGTGAGGGAGGGATGGGTTAGGGGGGGTGGTGTGGTTGAAAGATCGTCGTGTAGGCAAAATTTAGTCTCATTTATCTTTCCAATTATGCTACTCTCTCTACTTATTGCCCTTTCTGGATTTACGTGTTAATTTTTGCTGGTTATTATCATTTTCCTTGTTCACATTGAGAGAGGACTTCCTAGCTTCCTAAGTATTCTTACTGCTAATAACTACCGGTAGTAACACTCCTGTGTACATGTGTGTGTGTGTGTGTGAGTGTGTGTGTGTGTGTGTGTGTGTGTGTGTGTGATTGTGTCTTGTGTGGTGTAAATTACTGGCCGCAACTTCTTGTGACCTGACCAACCCTCTAGGACCTACCCTAGCACGGTCTTACAATGTTGCCCTTAAAAGCTTGTCCCACCTACCTTCCCACACTCGTCAACCCTATATTCTCTATGTCTATGCTATTTCTATTCTAATTCTGGTAATAGCTTGCAGGAGTGAGTGACCAGTATCAAACAGTATGCAAGGCCAGCCAGGGCCGTCAACATGCAAACCACAACTAGGCGAATAAACTTGCGGTAACAGTTGCCAGCTGCTGATGACGAAGTAGTACGTAGGCCTTAAATCCCTATTTTGGAGATCCTTCACCGTGATTTATAACCTAATTCCTCCCCCTTTTCTTCCTTTCACCCTG
>NW_026474673.1:0-11041 GCF_026875155.1 Cherax quadricarinatus
ATGATATTAAGATATTTTTCCTTCTGTTATGTAATTGTGTATATATATAACCATTTATTATTTTTAATATACAGTCCACAAATTTATATATTTACCAACATTCCTGGTGTATGTAGATTTCATTTAATAACAGGTCCAGAGCAACTTGTGGATATGACAGTGGTAGGTATCGAAGAGGGACATTTTTTGCGACCTAGGTGTCCCAAATTCCTACTTGTCTAACTGATAAATAATAATTATCTTTGTTCATTTACTGTTATGTATATAATGATACATTCAGCTAAATGCAATTTTTCACAACATGAGTGGGTATTAGTTCAACCCACCTAGTATGGGCCAGTAGGCCTGTTGCAGCGTTTTTTTTTCTTTTAATATGCACCCAATACCCAACACGTGAGGGGTAGTAATCCTCGGACTAACTCCTACAAGATGGGTGTGGGGTGTAAACTAATCAAATGCTTTCATAGTATGATACAAAGTATAGCGAAATAAAATAACTAAGTAGGTAAAATCATTGCAATATAGATATAACATAATATACAATATAATATATATAGTCAGACAGTGACGTGATATAAAGTAACATAATCAGATGCAACATAATATTATATTTGCAAGAAACTCGGAACCATAATTAATAAGGTTTGGGTGGTTAACCGACCCCTTGTGTTGACGTTTTAAAGCAGGTATGTGGCGGAAAAATATATTGTCCTTTATCGAGAATGTGAATAATATTGAATACTAATGATGTCGCTCTCCTGAGCTCCATGCATATAGGTTTCAAACGGGTTTGGGGAACATTGGGTTTAATATTAGTGGGGACCGGATAATGAAGATAGGAAGGTGGAAGAAACCTCTTGCTAGATAAACCACAGGATCCCTGATGGAAATAAATTCTTTTCTGGAAATTGTAGGGATATTCTAGTTTGTCATAATATATCACTCTTGTTTATAAGATAAAGGCTGTATAGTCCTTGTGGCTTAGCGCTTCTTTTTGATTATAATAATAATAATATAAGATAAAGGACGGAAATGTTTATTTCTCTTGAATACATCGAGATTACTTTGGTTGGCTATACAATTTGTATGATTACTGGTTGGTTATGGTATTGGAAAACATTGTATTACATATGAGGTTTCGTTAGAATGAAACCTCAATGTTATGGCAAAGCATTTTCGGCAGAAATGTTGACTATAATGATTATATGTAATAGGATTGAAATACGTGTAATAATTCTGCCTTCAGTTATAACATATCACATTTGAAACCGAATAAAATATTAATAAAATATTAAAAAAAATGTATATATATATAGAATAAAATCTAAGCACTGTATGGTACATCACAACCCATCCTCCTATGTCACACTTTTACATAGAGTTTGCAGCCCATTTCTAAGTTAAGCAAGGTTAAGTAAGCTAAGTTAGCCAAAGTTGGTTAGGTTACAGTTAAAAAGCTGTAAATGTAAGAAATAAGATGTTAATTAAAGTGCTTTGTGAACAGAAAACAGACACCCACTGTACACAGGTCATGTAAAACAGGCATATTTAAACTGTTCAAGGCTCGATCAACAGCCACCCAGTTTAGCACTTCTTTTTTATTATAATAATAATAACAGCCACCCATTTGACTGTTTTTACAATTCATGCTATGTGTGGTTATGAGAACTGACTACACTTCAAGGGACCCAGTCCCAGGACCCATTGTATGCCTCTGTAATATTTTAAATACTACCCACAATTTGTCAGGTGGGTTACTTGTTAATCATGATTGTGGCTTTTGGCTCAAGTGTTAGAGCTTTCAACTCGCATCTAAAGAACCTGGGTTCAATCCTGGCACAAATGTAAACAATGGCATATTTCCTAGAATCTGTTGCCTCTGTTTACATAGCATTAGCCAACTGTTGTGGGCTGCATCCTGAGAAAGAGGATCAAAGGACCTGAATGGAAATACCATAAGTCATGACTGGCTTTCTTGGTTTATCCAAGATTGCTAAATCTCTAGGTTAATAATCTAAATACATCTATTAGACAAAATTTGGACTAACATATAGAACCCCAAAATAATGGCTCAGTTGACAGCCTTAATTAACTCACACCTTGACGGATCAGGGTTCAAGCCTCAGGTAAGTAGAAACACTAGGTATATTTCCTTACAACTGCTGCCTCTGTTCACTTAGCAATAAGTAGGTACCTGGATGCTAACCAACTTGTGTGGGGAAAAGGATTAAAGGACCCCAATAAAAATAGGTCAGTCTGATGACATGGCTATTTTTTTGGTTGTTCTAGGTTAATAACTGAATTAATAATGCAAACAAAAGTTTTGTCTACTGACAGGACAACGGGCCACCCCACTTTCTATTGATTAACATTACCAAAGTACCATTGAGAATAAAATAATACTCTCTCCAAAGGGCCATTCAAAGGAGTGTCTGGATTTTGAAAAAAAGTGCTTTAGAAATGGTTCAGAAAACTGGTAAGTTGATGAATGAGACACTTGTGCAACACTTGGGTATGTTTAAGGCAGAAACATTTCACAAGCTAGTGGCTTCCTGAGTTCACTACAGAGATGAATGGTGGAAGATGAGAAGGAATTTGAGGTGATCAATCCATTACCTCAGACTCCTTTTCATTTTTCACCATTCATCTCTACTGAACTGAGGATGCCTCTGACTGGCAAAACATTTTCACAATAAAGATACCCATATGTTGCACGTGTCTCATTCATCAGGAGCACTTGATCTAAGAATTGGAGCTACCTCGTTTTTCCTTGTATCATACCCATCGTCTCCCATTCCCAGGCATTGCATGACCTAAGTGTTTAGTGTTCATTCTGAAAATACTACAAATAATACAAAAAAGATAGTTAGCCTCAACTCTTATCTATTCTGTAAAGTGTAAAACTTAATTGCCTCTTCTTATCCATTGGGACTGATCCTTCAAACAATGTTCCAGAGATTGAAACCAATATCAGTAAGTACCATATGTGACTGGCAGTTACCTCAAACTTCTTATACTTTGCACTGCTCACACCCTCTGAAATAAGTTTTATAATAAAATCAGTCAAAAATGGCAAGTAATTCAACTGAAATGCCTACCATGATATATATGGAAGATGTTTAAACATTATCATCAGCCATTGCAATCCTCTTTAGCAAATCACTCAAATTTTAAAATGTCCTAGACCTCAAATGAGTCAGGATAACCCCCATCCATAAAGGTGGAGATGCATTTGACATTCAGAATTATAAACTAATGTAAAATCTACCAGTACAGTGGACCCCCGCATAACGATTACCTCCGAATGCGACCAATTATGTAAGTGTAATTATGTAAGTGCGTTTGTACGTGTATGTTTGGGGGTCTGAAATGGACTAATCTACTTCACAATATTCCTTATGGGAACAAATTCGGTCAGTACTGGCACCTGAACATACTTCTGGAGTGAAAAAATATCGTTAACCGGGGGTCCACTGTATGTATTTGCAAACAAATTAAAAAATTAGTTTACAAGTAACTACACTTGTACATAATAAAGTATATGCTCAGTCTTTAACAATATGGATCCAGACTTGAAGAGAACACAAATTATACTATAATATGAATATTAGACATGATCTAGGTAAAACTTGATAGGAACGAAATTCCTCTGCAGCTGTTCATTGATCTAGAAAACGTTTGACAGTGATAACAATATTCATCAGTGACACATCAGGTCCCATACTCCTATATTTCAGTGTCTCTTCAGTGATAGATGCCAGCATGTAACCATAATTGACAAATCAAAACTGCTTTTACCAATAAATATTGGTTCCCAAAGTACACTAGCACATTCTGGATTATTATTATAATCAAAAAGAAGCGGTAAGCCACAAGTGCTATACAGCGCTGCAGCACATTCCGGAGCCTCTTCTATTCCTCTATCAGTGACCTGCAAAATGTCACCCTACATCATAAACCAATGCTCTTAGCTTTTAACACCACTTTTATTTTATTAAACTGACTCATTTTCCATTAAATTACAGTCAGTGATGAACAAAATAAAGTCTACACTTGGATAATAAATAAAAATGCTTTTTATAAAAAAGCATACTAGTGTATATGTTTTGGGGAAAAATAGTTACCAGTACAGTACTTAGAAAAAATGAGGATAAATTCTTAGGCCTATGCCTGGACAGAAAATTTTAATTCAGTACACTTAGCCAGCTTATTAAAAACACATATTACTAGTAATAATTTTATGGGAAACCCTCTGGTTATGCACAGCATAGTGTTATAGGTATAATTTGCAATATCCAATGCTATTGTGTATTCTAATACTCTGACCTACTGGCAATCTCTGTTAGCATAGTAGACTGAACACTTGAGGGTCTCAGCAAGGAAAATACAGTATTATAATTTCATGTGCATGTTTTCTGTATATTGTACTGTAAATATACTGTCTAGTTATTAATGCTGAACTCTCATCAAAATATGATGAAAGATGCCCTAGAGAGAATTAAGCAAATTGTTTAGTTGCAAAGAAGTGGTCATAAAGGAGCTGGTTAAATATCAACACTTGCAGACTATATTCTGTAATGAGTTATAATGTCATATGAGAACATCCTGTAGTAAAACTATTTTAAATATTATCCTTTTATTAATACATTTTTATATAATGTCTAAATAGGTGCAAGAGGCCATGTCAGGAGCCACACTAGGACTTGTTCAGTATGTTGTGGTGCGAACAGACCTTATGACCTCACTGGCGTGGTCTGTAGGTGCAGTTATTGCTCAGGCCTGTCATGCATCCACTGCAGTTGCTCATCTTTATCATGAAGATCAAAATATGCAGAGATACCTTGCTGACCTAGACAACATGCACAAGGTTTGATCTGACAATGTTTATTGAGATTTGTTAGATGTTTTCTTTGGTAATACGCTTAACTTTTAGTAAATATGATCTGTATGTAAATTCATGTTGCTAACAATAGCTATTTTATTTGGATTATATACAGTGGACCCCTGCCTTACGATATTAATCCGTTCATGAGAGCTCATCGTAAGACAAAATTATCGTATGGCGAATTAATTTTCCCCATAAGAAATAATGGAAATCAAATTTATCCGTGCAAGACACCACAAAGTATGAAAAAAAATATTTTTACCACATGAATATTAATTTTAATACACACTAACTTAAGAAGACATGCACTAAGAATACAATACATGACACTTACCTTTATTGAAGACCTGGTGATGATTGATGGGATGGGAGGAGGGGAGTGTGGATGTTGTTATTGTTTAGAAGGGGAATCCCCTTCCATTAGGACTTGAGGTATCAAGTCCTTTTCCGGGGTTACTTCCCTTCTTCTTTTAATGCCACTAGGACCAGCTCCAGAGTCACTGGACCTCTGCCGCACAACATATCTGTCCATAGAGGCCTGTACCTCCATTCCTTTAAGACTTTCCAAAAATGGGCCATAACATTGTCATTGTAATAGTCACCAGCACGGCTTGCAGTAGCTGTCTCAGGGTGATTTTTCATCCGCAAAGATCTGCAGTTCAACCCACTTTGCACACATTTCCTTAACCTGTAAATGGTCCAAATGCATATATACGTTTTTTCAACATTTGAAAGTATGTAAAAAAAAAGTAGATCTTTTTTTTTTTTTACATTTGAAAACGTGTAAAAAAACTTTGATCTACTTTTTTTTTGTTATATTTGAAAATATGTAAAAAAAACATAGATCTACTTTTGGAGCACTACGCATATGAATGTAGATCTGCTTGGACCGTTTACGGGTTAATCTTTGAAGTAGGCAACTTCCTCAATTTCTCTCTCCCCTCCTCTGAAGCAGTTTCCTCAGGTCTGGTCTCTTGCTGTTGAAGATGATCTTGCAGCTCTTCAGTGGTTAGCTCTTCATTGTCCTCCTCCGCCAACTCTTCAACATCCTCCCCACTAACCTCCAACCCCAAGGACTTCCCCAATGCCACAATGGATTCCACAACTGGCATAGGCTTCTCCGGGTTAGCCCCAAGCCCTTCAATATCCCTTTCTTCTACACATTGTGGCCACAGTTTCTTCCAAGCAGAGTTCAAGGTCCTCTTAGTCACTCCCTCCCAAGCCTTACTTATAAGGTTTACAAAATTGAGGATGCTAAAGTGATCTTTCCAAAACTCTCTTAGAGTCAATCGAGTGTCTGAGGTCACTTCAAAGCACTTTTGAAACATAGGTCTTGTGTAGAGTTTTTTGAAGTTTGAAATGACCTGCTGGTCCATGGGCTGCAGGAGAGGAGTGGTATTAGGAGGCAAAAACTTGACGTTAATGAAGCTCATGTCCCTAGAAAGTCGCTCTACCAAGTCTGAAGGATGACCAGGAGCATTGTCTAATACCTGGAGGCACTTAAGGTCCAATTTCTTTTCCATTAGGTAATTTTTCACAGTGGGGGCAAATGCATGGTGTAACGAGTCATAGAAAAGGTCCCTAGTGACCCATGCCTTACTGTTTGCCCTCCACATCACACACAAATTAGCCTTGACGACATTGTTTTGCCTGAACGCTCTGGGAGTTTCAGAGTGATACACCAATAAAGGCTTCACTTTGCAATCACCACTAGCATTAGCACACATCAGAAGAGTAAGCCTGTCTTGCATAGGCTTAAGTCCTGGGAGTGCCTTTTCCTCCTGAGTAATGTACGTCCTACTTGGCATTTTCTTGCCAAACAGGCCTGTTTTGTCACAATTAAACACTTGTTCAGGTTTCAATTCTTCACTGTCTATGTAATCCTTGAATTCCTTCACACATTTTTCAGCCGCTTTTTGGTCCAAATTGGCAGCCTCCCCATGCCTTATCACACTATGTATGCCACTATGATTCTTAAATCTCTCAAACCAACCTTTGCTGGCCTTAAATTCACTCACATCACCACTAGTTGCAGGCATTTTTCTAATTAAATCGTCATGCAGCTTCCTAGCCTTTTCACAAATGATTGCTTGAGAGATGCTATCTCCTGCTATCTGTTTTTTGTTTATCCACACCAATAACAGTCTCTCAACATCTTCTATCACTTGTGATCTCTGTTTCAAAAACAAACTTGCACCTTTTGCAAGAACAGCTTCCTTGATTGCCGTTTTGATGGACACGATAGTGGCAGAGGGTTTGGTATACAACCTGGCCAGCTCCGAGATATGCATTCCACTTTCGTACTTAGCAATTATCTCTTTCTTCATTTCCATGGTAATTTTCACCCTTTTTCCCTGCAGGGTTGGCACTAGAAGCTTTCTTGGGCCTCATGGTGACTTATTTTGCAGGTACAATCACTAAAAACACTGTGATAATATGAAATGTACCGAATGTATGCGTGGATGCGACCGCACTGGCTGGCTTGTAAACACTGGCACGCACAGGGCAGCTGAGGCCACTCGTGGGATGCATCCCGGACGAATTGCGTGAGGCGAGGCAAAATTTTTGCGTTAAAGTGTATCGTATGGGGAATTTAACGTAATGCGATGCCATCGTAAGACGGGGGTCCACTGTATTTCAAAAATCTTTACATGAGTATACCTGGAGAGGGTTCCAGGGGCCAATACCCCCGCAGCCCGGTCTGTGACCAGGCCTCATGAGCACAGAACTACTGCATAGATTCTAAATTCTTGGCACAATTTATACTAAAATATCATACTCTTCTAATGCCAGATCATAGAATGTTCTCTTAACTTTTAATCTATAGGCTTTAGCTCTCATTAATCATAATACTAAATCCAAATCTGAATAAATAAATGAATACGTGTGTGTGTGTGTGTTATATTTATCTTTATTTAGTACATGTACAAAGTGTACAGGCCTAGCTGACATCAATGACATACTACTATATAGGAAGCCCCTTGTTATGCAGAGCATTTTGGGCAAATTAGGTCAGTTTTGTCCTTGGATGCGACCCACACCAGTCGACTAACACCCAGGTACCCATTTTACTGATGGGGAACATAGACAACCGGTGTAAGGAAACACGTCCGATGTTACCACCCCTTCGCTGGGAATCAAACCTAGACTCTCGCCATGTGAAGCAAGAGCTTCACACGGTATGTATGTATGTGTTTAGAATTCGCAGAACAGGCGAAATATTCACGAACACTAATCTCTGGGTGAAGAAGACTCGAACCTGTGAACCATGGGACAAGGTATACAGTGCTCTAACCACCGTACAACACTGGACCAATACCTTGGTGCCCAGCCAATGCTAGGCATTTTGATCCAAGGGAGCCAGCATTCAGGGAGGTTCACAGGTTTAAGTCTCCTTCAACCAGAGATTAGTGTTTGTGAATATTTCGCCTGTTCTGCAAATTCTAAACATTGTAAAAATCTAGTCGGTCGATGCATGCAGGGGATGAGATGAAATAGCTGAGGCCACCTGCCTGAATGCTGACTGGCTTGGATCAAAATGCTTAGCGTTGGCTGGGCGCCAAGGTATTGGTCCATTGTGGTACGGTGGTTACAGCACTGCATACCTCGTCCCAAGATTCATAGGTTCGAGTCTCCTTTGAACAGAGATTAGTGTTTATGTATCTGTATGTCTGAGGGCAATGTGTGATGTAAATATAATGCAGAGAACTCCATAGTTTGGAAATTAGGAGGAGATGCAGGATTACCAAAATTATTATCCAGAGGACTGAGGAGGGGTTGTTGAGGTGGTTCGGACATATAGAGAGGATAGAACAAATTAGAATGACTTCGAGTGTGTATAAATCTGTAGTGGAGGGAAGGTGAGGTAGGGGTCGGCCTAGGAAAGGTTGGAGGGAGGGGGTCAAGGAGGTTTTTGTGTGCGAGGGGCTTGGACTTCCAGCAAGCATGCATGAGTATGTTAGATAGGAGTGAATGGAGACAAGTGGTTTTTAGGACTTGATGTGCTGTTGGAGTGTGAGTAAGTTAACATTTATGAGAAGATTCAAGGAAACCGGCAGGCTGAACTTGTGTCCTGTAGATGGGAAATACAGTGCCTTCCCTCTCTGAAGGAGGGGTTTTACTGTTGCAGTTTTATAACTGTAGTGTGAACATGCCTCTGGCAAGACAGTGATGGAGTAGTGATGATGAAAATATTTGCTTTTTGGGCCACCCTGCCTCGGTGGGAAATGGCTGATATTCACACGTACCTGAAATCTTGCATGTTTGAAACAGAAAAAAAGAAACCAACAATCCTGCTATCATGTAAAACAATTACAAGCTTTTGTTCATACACACACATAGTGGCTAGAAGCTGTAACTAACCCCTGCAACCACATATAGGTGTGTGTGTGTGTGTGTGTGTGTGTGTTGTGTGTGTGTGTGCACTCACCTAGTTGTGGTTGCAGGGATTGAGTCATAGCTCCTTCACTGGTGTGTGCATGTGCGTGCATGCACGCACATGCACACACCAGTGAAGAGGTGGGGCCAGGAGCTATGACTCGATCTCTGCAACCACAACTAGGTTAGCATGCGCGCACACATGCACACACAGAGGCATGAGGAACTTCCTGCAAGACTTTCAGTGGGAGAGAGAACTAGCAGGAAAACCAGTAAAAGAAATGATGGACTGTGACAACAAAATGCAAAGAGGCAGAGGAGAATGTTGTTCCCATGGTAAACAGGAATAATTAGAAGACCAGAATGAGTCCCTAGTTCACCCAAAGGTGTAGGGAGGCAAAAACTAGGTGCACTAGAGAATGGAAAAAGTACAGAAGACAGAGGACCCAGGAAAAAAAAATCAGCCGAAGAGCCAGAAACGAATATGCACAGATAAGAAGGGAGGCTCAGCGGCAGTGCGAAAATGACATGGCATCGAAAGTCAAGTCTGACCCAGAGCTGTTGTATAGCCACATCAGGAGGAAAACAACAGTCAAGGACCAGGTAATCAGTCTGAGGAAGGATGGTGGGGAGTTCACAAGAAACAACCAAGAGGTATGCGAGGAGCTCAACATGAGATTTAAAGAAGTATTTACAGTGGAAACGGGTAGGACTCCAGGAATTCAGAACAAGGAGGTACACCAACAGGTGCTGGATGAAGTACACATAACCGAGGAGGAGGTGAAGAAGCTGCTATGTGAACTTGATACCTCAAAGGCAGTGGGACCAGACAAGTACAGTGGACCCCTGCATACCGTCGGCATCACATAACGTTCAATCCGCATACCGCTCACTTTTATCGCAAAAATTTTGCCTCGCATACCGCTCAAAAACCCGCTCACCGCTCTTCGTCCGAGACGCGTCCAATGTGCGCCCTTAGCCAGCCTCACATGTGCCGCCGGTGGCATTGTTTACCAGCCAGCCTCCGCGGTAACATCCAAGCATACAATCGGAACATCTCGTATTATTACAGTGTTTTTGGTGATTTTATCTGCAAAATAAGTGACCATGGGCCCCAAGAAAGCTTCTAGTGCCAACCCTACAGCAATAAGGGTGAGAATTACTATAGAGATGAAGAAAGAGATCATTGCTAAGTATGAAAGTGGAGTACGTGACATTCTACTATATAGAAAGTCGCTTGTTATGCTGAGCATTTTGGGCAAATTAGGTCAGTTTTGTCCCAGGATGCTACCCACACCAGTCGACTAACACCCAGGTACCCATTTTGAACTGATGGGTGAACAGGGACAGGGACAGCAGTGTCTTATGGAAACACGTCCCTAATGTTTTCCAGCCGTACCAGAGGAGATTCGAACCCTGGACCTCAGTGTGTGAGCTGAGTGCACTAGCGATTGAGCTACGGATAGTGTTCCGATACCTCAGTAAGGAATCGTTCAAGACTCTGTACCCCGTGTACATCAGGCCCATGCTGGAGTATGCAGCAGCAATTTGGAATCCACACCTGGTCAAGCATATCAAGAAATTAGAGAAAGTGCAAAGGTTTGCAACAAGAATAGTCCCAGAGCTAAGGGGATTGTCCTACAAAGAAAGGTTAAGGGAAATTGCCTTGACGACACTGGAGGACAGGAGGGTCAGGGAAGACATGATAACGACATATAAAATACTGCACGGAATAGACAAGGTGGACAAAGACAGGGTGTTCCAGAGATGGGAAAACCC
>NW_026474674.1:0-45410 GCF_026875155.1 Cherax quadricarinatus
ACTTTCCCAGCAATTCCAGGAACAGCTTTTTAAAAATTGACCACTGTCGGGGAAAATTTTCCAGCTCCTGCACCCAACATCTTGTCCGGGGGGTTTTTAAACCCTTAAGGCCCCAAAAAGGGGGAAATTATACCCAAAAAATAATGTTGCAGAAATTACACCGGGAGGAAGCTCTGTTTGAAAACTCACATCAAGCGAGTTTTTAAATTCTCACAAAATTAAATTTAAAAACCAAGCAAAAAATTAAGCCACAAAGACTGGAAAAATAAAATAGACCTCTTTTTCACAAACAATGATGTTTCTGAAAAGAAAGGGTCCCCATATCAAAAAAAATTTTTCTAAGATCCAACATAATTGATTTTTCAGTCATGAAATGCGGGGAAACCCAAAGACCGACATAATAAATTTTTGGGTCCGAGGGGGCATTCCCCCAAATTTAAACTTCAAAAACCCAAAAAATTTAAAGGGGGCCAAATTTAAACCAATTTCCCTAACTTTTTAAAAGTTGGGAAGTTTAAACTAAGCAACACAAAACCCCAACTTATCCCTTTAAAAACGGGATTAACCGGGGGCCACTCGATGAAAGCACGGGCCCTTATTCCTCTAAGAAAAAGGAAAGGAGTAGATGTAAAAAAAAGAAAGAGACCAGGCGCTTTTTTAAACAGGCGAGGGAAAAAAAAATTTAACAGAGGGGCAAAAGAGGTCTTTATATCTAAAATGCTTTAGGGGGGGGCCACGGGGTCAGAAAAATTTGCAAGCATCGAATTTTAAAGGGCTAAAAAAAATCCTTTAGGAGCCGGGGAATCAGGGGGGAAAAAACTAAAACCCTTTAAATGAAATCGAAAAAAACCCAAAGTTTTTCTTCTCCAAAGGGCCAAAATCAAAATCGAGAACAACGTCCAGTTTTTGGGGGCCCTACTTAAACAAGAGGGGTCCTAAACAATGACAGAAGGAAATGAGTGGCTACTCAAGTCCCAATATGAATCAGTTTTTTAGCAAAGGGGGTAACCAACTGAGATCGTGATCAAAATTTAATTTTTTATGAGAGAGCCGCCAAAAATTGATTAACACAAAAACCTATCCGATGTTTTATTAAAGGGCCCAAAAGGGCTTGAACAGGCGATAAAAGACATGCCCCTGCACCCCCCTGTCCCAGGGCCAGACTCCCTGGAACTCTGGGGTTTTCAAGAACTGCACGAAAAATTTCCCATCACGGGGCCTTTTCCCTCCTTTGGAGAGGGGGCATGGAACGGGGGCGTCCCACAGTTACTAAAAACAACAGACATCCCCCACCCAAAAAGGGGCCAGAAAAGAAACAGCAAAAGGAAAAACATCCCAACTTTAAAAATTTTAAAAGGGCCCCTAAAAGAAAAGTCACCACCCTTAAAACCCCATCATTACACAACCCGGGCAACAGGGGTTTAAAAACGGGTCGCTCCTGCTGTCTCAACTATGGACACACGCAAGGCCCTAAAGCATGAAGAAAAAAAGAATGCGATGTAAAAAATACAGACTTTGCAAAAGCCTTCGACAATGTGACCATGGCGTTAGCCAAAAAAATCGGCTAAAGGAAAAAAGGGAAAAAAGTCGTTTATGGATCTATAATTTCCTCATACAGAACAAGGAGTAGTCGTCAACAGAGTAAAGCCCGAGGCAGCTACGGTGAAAAGTTTTTGTTCCAAAAGGCAAGACCGCTTCCTTTGTTCCTCATCCTCATATCCGACTAGAAAAGGATGTCAGCCACACACGTGTTTCCCTTTTCGAGACAGCTGAATCTGCATGACGTGTCTTCCATTCAGACACTGCAAAGCTCAGCAGACACAACCAAATCTTTTAGTGGGGTGCAGAAAACAATAGAAGTTTAACGTTGAGAAATTTAATTCTCAGATATGGAAAAATGAGGAATTGAAACTTATAGAGAACAAAAAAAATTCTGGCCCCAAAATAGAGCGAAACACCCAACGTCAAAACCTGGGAGTATCATGTCGGGGGTCTACCTTTAAGGACCCTAAATTGTATCATCGCCTGCTGGGAAAATGCAGGAGGTAATGAGAACCTTCAAAACAAAGGGGGGCCCCAAACCCCTGATGCACTCTTCAGGGCACTTGTTTTCTAGGCTGGAAAATTTTCTGCACACTAAAAGCACCTTTCAGGCAGGTGAAATTCCGACCCAGAAAATGTACAGAGAACTTTCACGGGACGCATAACGAGAAAAAAAAACCCCCAAATTTTGGGAGCATTTAGGGTCCTAAACCCGTATTTCCCCGGAATGAGGAGGGGAGATACATGATTATATAAAATGAAAATCCCCTTTTTGGGGGGAAATATTTTCCGAAGATTTTGTTTACAAACTTTTCTGTCTGATGGAAGCATGTTAGGGGAAAACGTTTAAAAAAAAAAGAAAAGTGCTTTTTGCTTACTCCTGTTATTCCCCGGAAAATTGAGGGGTAGACCAAAATTTTGGGGCGCCTACTTTGCTGTTGAAAAGCTGGTTCAACCGGGGGATTGCCCGGGGCCCTTTTCTGTTGACACCTTTCTTTCGGTATATGAGGAAAAAGATCAATCGGCCGGGACTTTTACTGTTTTTCTTTTGACGCATTTTGTTGGCGGGAAATTTTTAAACCATGACACTTTTCGAAGGCTTTTTTTCAAAAGGGCCCGTAATTTAAATCTGCATTCTTTTTTTGTCTTTAGGCTTTAGACCTTGTCGAGTGATCCAATAGTTTGGGCAGACAAGAGTGCCCGTTCTAAACCCCTGTTGCCCTGGGTTTGTAAAAAGTGGGTTTCTAATGGGGGGTGATCACCAATCATTCAAAAGGGTTTCCTAAGAAGCAAGATAAAACATTTTAGAAACATAGTTACCAAAGGGCAAAAAAATTTTTGAAAAGGCGCCCCCCGTCCAACATGGATCATCGAACAAAGGCCTAAATGCATGAAGCAAAAAAATGCAGGAAATTAAACTTTCAAAAGCCCCCGACAAGTGTGACCATGGGATAGGCACAAAATTGCTGCTAAAGAATTCAAGGAAAATCCGTCTATGAATCTAATTTTTCCTCACTAACGAAAAGAAGAAAATAGTTGTCAACAGAAGAAAAGTTTTCCGGAGGCGTACGGTGAGAAGTCTGAAAACAAGGAAACCAAGGGGCTGTTCCATTTGTTTATCCATCCGGGGCTTTTTCAGGTGTCGCCCCCAAAGGAAGACACTGTCATGCGATTCGGGTGTCATCTGCAAGGGGAAAACACGGTGCTGTGGCTGACATCCTTGTCTATGTCGGATATGAGGATGAGGAACAAGATGGGAGCGAGTACTGTGCCTTGTGGAACAAGCTTTTCACGTACTGCCTCGGGCTTTACCTGTTGCGACTACTCTCTGTTTCGTTATGAGGAAATTATAGACCCTCGACCGATTTTCTGTTATTTTTTTAGCACGCTTTTTGGCGTATTATGCCCTGGTACACTTGTCGAAGGCTTTTATTTCGTCAACAAAAGGAACCCCCCGGGGGTCAGTCGGTTTTTGAGAACGGGGGGGACCCCCGGCCAGTACCCTTTTCCCAAATTTGTTTTTCCCTTCATTCCCGAAAACAAGGAGGGTCGGCCCGGGGCAGGGACCAATGTCTTTTCCCCTGTTCGGGGTCTTTTGGGCCAAGGAAACACGGTGGCTTGGGGGAAAAAAATTTTGTCTTCCTTAAAAAATTTTTTGAGGGGGGCGAAAGAACTGGGCCTTTGGGGGAAACGATGTTTTCATTTTTTTCTTCCTGGACTTTAAACCATTTTGTTGGGGGGCCCTACTCTTTTTGTTTTTGTTGGTGGAGGAAAATTTTTTGGGGGTTTCCCGTTTTTCCCTTTATTTTTTATTCCCCGCTTTCCTTTTTGGGCTTTAGCTTTTTCATTGTACCGCCCGGGTTTCCCTTTTTCGATATTTTTCCCTCTTTCCCTTTTTTTTTTTTCCAAGTCCCCTTTTGGGGCCCCCTTTTTTCTTTTTAATTATCCATTTTTTAAAAGGAAAAGGTTTGTTCAAAACCCCCCTGGGGCCCGGGGTTTTTAAATTTCTTTCTAGGCATTTTTGGGGGTCTTTGTTCTTGGGAATTTTCCCCAAAGTTTTTATGGTTGGGATTTTTTAACGGTATTTAGTTTTTGTTTTTGGTTGTTTGTTTAAGGGCCCCCCTTTTGTGGTTTTTGGGGGAACTATGTCTTTGTTTTTTAGTAATTTTTTTGGGGACACTTTCCCAAATCCCCCTTTTATAAGGATGGGAAAGGCCCCTTAGGGGGGCCTTTTTGCGGTTTTTTTTTGAAACAGGGGTTTAAAAAGTTCGGCCCTGGGGGATTTTTACAGGGCTGTTTTTATGGTTTTTTCGAAAAATTTATCGGTAAATCGGTTTTTTCCCCTTTGTTAATCCTTTTTGGGGGCTATTAAAAATTCGGGATTTTCGGTTTAGCCCCTGGAAAAGGGTTTGGGGCCTAAAAAAACTAAATAAATTTGGGGAATTTTTGGGGAAAAAGGCGCACCTTTTCCCTTGCTGTTCGGTTGGGGGAATTTTGTTTTTAAGGGGTTTGGGGAATGTAAAAGGGCCCTTTGGCCCCCTTTTTGTTTGGGATAGGGGGGGGGCTTTGGAAAAGTTTTCTTTCGTTTCAACCCCCCCCGTTTTTCCCCCGCCCCCCCACCCAAAGGACCCTTTCTTAAGTTAACTTCTATCCCCAATTTCGCTTTGGTTCTCCCGGGGTTTTCCCCGGGAAAATTCCTCGGGGCGCTTGGGTTCCGGGGCCTTTTAAAGGGGACGGCCTTGTATCTTTCCCTTTTTTAAACCCTTTTCCTCCTTTTTTCCCCTTTGGAAGGAAATAAGCCCCTTGGGCTTCCATCGGGTGCCCCCCGGTTTTAACGGGTTTTTAGGGGAAGGGTTGGGGTCTGTTGGGTTGCTTTTTTTAATCTTCCCGCAAAACGGTTGGGAACTTGGGTTTTCTTGGGGTTTCCCACTTTTGTTTTTTGTTATTAATTGAATTTTGGGGTTTAAAATTGTAACCCGCTCGGTTTATATTCATTATTTGGTTGTCTGGGGTGCCGCTTCCTGGATAACCTTTTTAAATTCTTTTTTGTGTTTTGATTTTTAATTTGTTTTTATATGTGAATTTTTTACCAGATCTTTATTTTGTAAATTGGGTCATGTTTTTATCCCAATTTAGTTCTTTTATTTGAATTGGTTATAAAATTTGGATTTGTCCAGGATTTAAAACCTCGCTAGTGTAGCCACAGGTTTTTTGGGTTTTTTTTAGGCAAAAAAAATTATTTTTCTTTATTCCCCCTTTTTAGGTGCCTTAAGTTGAAACCCCAAAAAGGGAGCTTGAGTTGGGTCCCGGGGAAGGGGGAAAGGGTTTTTTCGGGACAGTGGTCAATTTTTAACGCTTTTCCCGGGAAATTGCGGGGGGATGTTGCATCCGGAGGTTGTAGATTTCCACAAGGATTTGGGTTTTTTTTTCTCGCCCTTTTCTGCAAAAAATTCCACTACATCATTTGGGATTTAGCGTTCTGGGGAAAACAAGGGGACTCTGCATTTTTCGGGCCAACCCCCCCCCCTTTTGCCTTTTCCCACTTGTAACTTTGGTATGGGTTGTAACCTGGGCCCAATTTTCTTTTTTCCAAAGTGCCCCTTTTTGGGTGGGTCTCAGTGAAACCCGCAAAACTTTGCCTTTGCCTCGGGAAAGGCAGTCCACGGATGAAGGTTTTTGTTGTTTTTTGGCCGGGCCCTTTTAGACCCTGTATATTTGCAAAGAAAAATTGTTATCGGACTGGTGGTATTGTTGGTATGGGGGGGGTTTTTTTTTCCGGCTTTTGTATTTTATCTTTTGGTTTGGAGTGGGGGCCCTCGACTGGGGTTTCCCAACCCCCAGGAATGCGGATTTGGTTTTTCGATTTCTGCCTTTTCCTGCCATTTTTTTTTTTCCCTTCCTGGCTTTAAAAAAACCCTTCTCTTTTGTGTGGCTGTGGCTCCGGGGTTTTCCCCATGGCCTGGAAATTTTTTGTATTTTTTGCCCCCCTTTAGATGGTATCCCGGGCCCAATTTAATTTTAGCAGTCTTTCCTGTATTGAGAGGTAAACGTTCGGGTAAAAAAGTTACGGGAAGGGAGTTTGCATTTTCCTGTTGTCTTGGGCTGGTTTTTTTCTGGGTGGTTTATTTTTTGCACGTCCCAATTTTTTTCCCGTTTCCCAGCAGCGTTTATGGTGCTTAGTAGGGTGCAAAGGTTTTGGTTTTCCTTTCCCTTGGGTTTTGTGTTTTGTTTCCCCTTTTGGGTGCTTTTCAATTAAATTTCAATTCAATTCAAAGTTATTCTCTTTAAGGATTACAATGCGGAGTTTACGGGAAATTTGGTTTTTGTTTGGTTTAAAATGTAGAAAAATTGGATTACAGAGTGTACCATAAAACGCTTTGCATGGCTAGGCATTTCGGGAAAGACTTAGTTTTATTCTTAATTGTAAAATATTAAAAAATTTTTAGGTAAGTTGGTTTTAAAGGCAAAAGTGCTAAATTTTTGTTTGTGAGTTTAGCAATGTGAATGCATTTTTTTTGGGAAAAAGGGATTTTGTTTCAGATTGGAGTTTTCCCGGGATTCTTTTTTTTAAGGGTTGGGGTTTAAATATTTCTGTTTATGGTCAAAAAATTGGCGATTTGTGAACCCCAAAGGTGGTATTCGTGTAGTTAGTTGACGGGGGTCAGGGGCCCGGACGTTTCAACTGCCCCCAGCACACAAAAGGGGGATTCCCAAAACAGACCCCGGCAGTCTTAAAGTGGATGGAAAGCCCCTTAAAGTCATTTCCCGGGATAAAGCCGGGCTGGGGGCTAAATTACTTTGGGTTTTGGCTTTGCGCCGGGCAGAAACAGCTGGTTGATCGGGCTTGATCCCCCGGGGGCCTGGTCAAAACCGGGCCGCGGGGCGTTGCCCCCGGAAATTTTTCCCCAGGAAAACTCCGGGTTTAAACATAATATATTTAATTTTTGGTCAGTGTTAAGCTTTGGGTTTTTTGGGTGTCATCCAAGTGGGATATTTTAATCAGCCCCTCATTCAAAAATGGTGTTTGGGGGTGCCAGTTTAGGGTTGGGATGAAAAAAGTGTGTCATCAGCAAAGAGAAGGGGTTTTCGGGTTTGTTGGGATCTTTTGGGAAAGGTCATTGAGGGATATGGGGAAAAGGCGGGGGGCCCAAGGACACTTAAATGGGGAAAACTCCAGTATCAAGTGGCCGGGGTTGCTGTTGCTGTGTCTTTAATGGTGACGAAATGTTCCCTATTGGGTAATGAAAGGATTTGAAAAAAAGAAAGCGAAATGGCCTTTTATATCCTTTGTGGTCAAGTTTTGGGTAGGTTTTCGTTTTTACTGTGTCAAAAGTTTTTCCCTTAGGTCAATAAAAATTCCCTAGTGGATTTTCCCTTTTTTAAAGGGCTGTTTTTTAAAGCAGTTTAGCATTTTTAGGGTTTGGGCTCATGTGTTTTTTATTTTTCCTAAATTTCCAAAAAACGGGCGGGGGTTTGGGAGTATTTTTTAAACCCGGGTTATAAATGAATACAGTCCCCTGGGGCACGATTTTCTAAAAAGATTTTGGATAGCTTTGGTAGTTAGTATTGGCCTATAGTTTTTTAAAGCCCGGTGGGGTTTTAACCCCTTTTTGTTTTGGTGTAACCCTTTGCCATCTTGGTAGTTTCGGGAAGGTGTTTTAGTCTCATTGACTTTTTAAAAAAAGAATAAAATAGCTTGGGGAAAGGGGGACAGGGGCCGTCGCTTTTTCGGGTAATGGGGGACATGAGACAGATTCCCAAGTTTTTTTTAAAGTGATTTTAGGGATTCAATGACCCCCGGGGGCTCATTTGGTGAAAGATGGGAAGGAATTGGGGAAAATTTTCCTTCTGGGTTTAGTCCCGGCAGGGGTTTTTGGGAAAAATCGGGGTTTTAATGGCGGGGATTGTTCCAAGTTTGAAAAGAAGTCGTTTTTCTTGTTAGCTGTTTTTGTGGGTTTGTATTTGGGTGTTTAAATTAGGTTTAGTTGGGAAACAATATTTTTGGGTTTTTTCTCGGGTTTGTGGGTCCTAATCTAAGAGATTTGTTTTCCGGGTTTCTTTTTTTTATCCCCTTTTAGTGTCTGTAAATCTATGGAGTAGTTTAGTTTTTTGGGCTTTTTTTATTACTTTGGTGGAGCTGATGAAATGTTTTTAAGAGTATCTTTGTTTATTAAGCCGGGTCTATTTTTGCTTTTAAAATTGGTGTTTCTTGTCAATGGATTTAAGAATGGTGCGGGTTACCCAAGGGGCAACCAAGCCGTTTTTTTTTTGTGTTTCTGTTTTGTTTTTATAGGAAAATTGTTTTTTGGTATAGTTAAGAAATTTGTTAAAAAAGATTTTCTGTCCAGTAAAAAAATTTCCATTGGTTTGGGAATTCGAGGCCAATCTCGGGTTCCCCAGGTCAGCTTTTGAACTTCCTTATGAGGCCTCGTCATGGAGTCAAAATGAGACTTTGTTGTATTAAAGGGTGGTGGTTTACTAATGTTTTTCAGGGGGAAAGGAAGGGTAGTGGTCTTTTAGTGCAAATCTGTGATTACCCCTGTTTTAAAGGGGGGGCAGTATATTAGTTAATATGTGGTCTATTATTGTTGCATTGTCTCAGGGGCCCTTGGTTGGTTTAGTTTTTTTTGGAAATGAGAAGGGGTGTTGTTCATATTTTTGGTTGAAATCAGTTAAGGCTGTTTAATCTAGAAACCCAAGGTTGTGGGGGAAGGGTTTCCGGGCAAAGAAAAGGTGGTGCTTATTCATTTTTCTGTTTGTTTTTGGGGATTTTAAATTTTCTCGCTAAAAAATTTGGGGATGTTTGGTGAGGTATCCGGAAAAAGGGCCCCCCCAAAAACAAATTGTTATAGGCGTTTTAAAAGGTTTTTTACATTTAAAAATTAGCAAAAATTATTCCCATATTCATCACTAAAGCAAGGGGGGTTTCTAAGAAAAGAAAATTGGTTAGGTAATAGTTGCAAAAACCCCCCCCAATTTGGGGTTTGTTCGGGCATTTGTAAATTGCTGTGTATCCGGGTTAGAGGGTAGATATTATTGTGTCCTGAAAACCCGGGGTCTCAGTAAGAAAATGCAGGAGAAGGGTGTCTTTAGTGTTTCAAGGAGTCCCAGGGGTCATCATAGTGTTTGTTTAAAGGACCTGATGTTGTAGTTAAAGTATGATGACTTTTAGCTTTGTTTGGGGATAGGGGGTTGGGTTGTGATGCGTGTAAAAAAAGGGCATTTAAATTTTCCCAACAGGTTTTTGTTTGGGGTTTGCCCGTTTAGGGGGGTTTTTAAGATCGGGTCAACTGATCTTTTCATTTTTCTGGGGGTTTTAAAAAATTATGGTTATTTTATATCCGGGTTTTGTGTGTTGGTTCTACTATTTTTTTATCTGAAAGGGTTTGGGGAATTTTTGGGGAAAAGTATATAGTTTGGTTTTTTGGTTTCATTTTGGGTTTAGTCACTACTACCCTAATAAATTTTGTGTTGTCTTGTTTTGGGTGGGAAAGAAAAAAATTACAAATAGGTATAAACTAGTAATAAAAAAATACAAATTAAAAATAGAACAAAAATCTCACTTTTTAATTGCAAAAGGTTAAAAATGACTTTTGTGGTGTTTTTATTTTTTGAGCTGGGGGTGAGTAAAGAATTTGGGTTTTAATTAATAATAAAAATTTTACAAATTAAAAATTTTATGTCTCTCACTATTTAAATTGAATATGGTCTAATATAGTAAATTTGGAAAAACCTGCTATGTTTTTGGGGTAGAATGAGCTTTTTGGTAAAAAGAATTTAATTTTAATAATATAAAAATACAAATAAAAAAGTGCCCCAGTTTTCCACTATTTAATTGAACTAGGGTTCTAAAATAGGGTTTTGGTTTTGACTATGTATTGAGCTAAAAAAGGTTTATAGAAAAAAACTTTATTCTTATTTTAAAAAAAATTTAAAAAATTAACAAATAGCACCGGGTCTTCCCCTTGAATTGACTATGGTCTAGTTTTAGTAAATTTGGTATTGACTATGTTTTGGGAGCTAGAACGAGCTAGAGTAAAACTGTGATTAATTTTAATAATATAATAAAGGAAAAAAGGGACTCTCAATTTTTAATTTGGCCCCACTAAGGTCTTATATAAGTTTTTTACAAAAATTTTGGTATAATTAGATTTAAATTGACAGGTAAAAATACACAAATTTAAGGGTTTGAAAAAATTTTTTAATAAAAAAAAAAATTTGATAAAAAAAAAAATTTGGCAATGATTTGGTTTTAATATGTAGAAAAGATGGTAGACGGGGATGATAAAAAGTTGTAGTTGAAAAAACTGGGTTAAAAAAAGTAGGGAAATAAAAATGGTCAAAAAAAAGAAGTTTAAAAAATTTTTAAATTTTGGTTAAATTTAGTTTTAAAGAAAAATTTTGGGCAAAAATTGGGGATTTTAAAATTTAAAATTTGGGGCAATTGAGTATTTTTTAAAGTGATTTTGAATTATTAAAGGGAAAAAGTTAGGTTTGGGTTTAAAAAAAAAATAAGAGGGAAAGTGATGGGGGTTAAGTTGAAAAAAAAGGAAAGATAGATTCTGTAGATATTTAATACAATTATGCTATGGGGGTAGAATGGTCTTTTTGAGTACAACAATGAAATTAAAAGTAGTTGGGTATTTGGGAATTTTTTAGGGGGGCCCCAATTTTTATGACAATATAACACTAACAGTGGACTAGGGGTATTATCGGGACTTTTCTGTTTTGGGTTAGCCCAGCCTCACTTTGGAATGTTTTAAGGCCCATTTTGGGGGATTTGGGAAGTATCTCTTTCCAGGGGGGGGTTTCCAAAATGCTTTTTTTCCTTCCCTAACAAAGACGGGTAAATTTTTTGGGGCTTTAGCAGTTTTTTGCGTTTTGAAAAAAAGGTTTTTTGTTTTTTGGAAAGGCACTCTTTGGGACTTTTAAACATCATTTTTCTTAGTAATAATGTTTTTAGTGGTTGTTTTTTTGAAGTATTTTGGGAAATTTTAACAGCACTGTTTTTTTTACCTGCTTTGATAGCCCATCAGTTTGCAACCCTTTAATTTCATCACTATTTATGTTAAGGCAAAGGGTTTGGCCCTTGAAAACTTTGGGGGTGGGTTCCATGCGGTCTCTTGGGTGACTGTGGGGGGGAGATTTTTTGCTTTTAAAATTACAACAGCGTCAGAAAGCTGTGTTGGTTTTTTATGGTTTTGGGAAAGGTTTGGTTTTTTTTTTAAGGGGGGGACTTTGGAAAATTTTGTTGGCCCATTTTGGGATCTTTGCTCTGTAATGTTGGTGTAAGTGGGGTTTGGGGGATTTGGGTTTTTTTAAAATTTTGAGGGTGTTTTAGGGAGGGGGTGTGGGTGTTGCTTTTTTTTCTGGGGTGTCTAGTTTTTTTTCTAGAGCGTGATTTGTTAAAGGTAATTGCATTGTACCCTTTAGTTCCTCCCATTTTTTTGGAGTTGGGGTGATTTTTTTGGGTTTTCGGGAATAAAAGGGTTTAGCTATTTTGGGTCGGTGATCTTCTTGACATCAAATACGGGAAGGGGGTTATCTTGGACTGTGGGCGGGGCCATGTTTGTTGTCGTTTGTGTTTTTGTGGTGGTGGCGGGGGGGTTGATGGGGTTGTGTCCTGGTTTGGCCCAAGAACTAAAATTTTTTTCCTGTGTTATGTTTCCTGTTTTATTCTATCCTTCCCTAGCAAAAACAATGGGGGCCCCACAGTTTTTTTTGGAAATATATCCTCACTTTTTGCTAGTGGGGGGCCCTTTCCTTTTTTTGCTATTTCCTGGGGTTTTTTCTAGTTTTGAAATTTTGGGTTTTTTTATTTTTATTTTTGGGCTAACACTTTTTTCCCTTACTATGGCCCCTGTCCCTTTGAGGCATTTTTTTATGTTTTCCCTTTCCCGCGTTTTAATTCCCGCCCTACTGGAAAAAAATCTACAGCACATAACGGAGAAAAAAACACCTCATTTTTGGGAGCGTTGAGGTTTTTTAAACCCTGTTTTCCGGGAAAAGAAGGGGGAGAGTTACAGATTATATACCCCCGGGAAAAATTCCTAGGGGACTAGTCCCGAATTTTGCACACGAAAATCATTCCCCCCCCCAAACCCAAAAGATTTGGCAGACGATGCCCCTTTCCCCCCAATAAAAAGCAGGGGTGTCATTTGGGCACGTTAAGGGGCCCCATACAATAATTTTGTCGGGGGCCCGGACTGTTCAACTGCCCCCCAGAAACAAAAGGGGGTTTAAACCAACAGACCCTGGCAGTCTTCAAGGGGCCCACTGGACAAGCACCTAAAGTCGTTTTTTTTTTTTTTTTGTTTACCCGGGGGGCTGGGGTTTTCCCCCTTTTGGTTTTTCTTGTGGCCAGCGCAAACCCTGGTTGTTCGGGCTCAAATCCCCAGGGGGCCCGGGTCCAGGGGGGGCCCGGGGGGGCGTTGCCCCCCGGAAATCTCCCCGGGTTTAAAATCCAGGTAATTCCAGGGCAGCGGGATGTGCGGGGGGTTTGGGTTTCGACTGGGCCATGGGGGAGGGGGAGTTTTTTTGAATGTGGTGAGGAGGCGGGGAAAGCAGGGGGAACCCGGGAAAAATTGGATTCCGGTGGCCTAAGGTTAATATGGGCCCCCATTTATAAAAAGGAAAGTGCCAAACCTTTTCCCTGGTAAAGGTTGGGAAAACGTTGATTTTAAGGGACCCCGAAAAAAAGGTTGGAAAAATTAGTGAATAATGGTTCGCCCGGGGGGTGTGACGGGTTTGCAGGGGCCATCGTGTGTGTCCGGGGGAAATCCCGTGTTTTAAATCCTGCTCTTGGCCTCGGATTTTAAAGGGAAAGTGCCTTTAAAAGTGTTTTAATAATTTTTTGAGACGTTAAATCGTTTGTGAATGGTGATGAAAATCATTGATAATAAAAATTGAGTTAAGAGAAGGGGGATGTAAATTTAAAATCCCCCTGCCTGAGTAAATTGCTTTGATTCTCTTTCCCGAGGATAGTGAAGCTTTAGGGAAATCAGGGAATTAAAAACCCGGGGGACAAACCGTGGGTACCTGTTCCTGCTGGAAAAAGAACCGTGTGGGTTTGTGCAGGAACCGAAATGAGGGTGAAGGGGGGAAAATAAGGAGTACCCAACCCCCACAGTTAAGAAACCCCTTTTGAGTTATAGAGACTGATAATTTTCCATTTAGGTTGTTGAAATTTGGATAGGTTATGGTGACCCAGCTACATCAAATGACCCCCAGAGAATATCTGGTAAATTGGGAGAAAATTATGTAAAGTTTTTTTCCCTTTGATGGATATATCCTTGTGAAAACCAAAAAACTCCCCTCCCTTCATTCGTCCCCTTTAATATTATCTAACAGTCCAAAATTAAATTAGTGAAAAAAACCCCGTATTTGGTGGGTGCTACCCAAATCCATATGGTCTCGGTAGATTTGGATAAGATTTGGGGGTAAAAGGGAAACCCCACTTGCCGGGGACCGGGGGGGTTTTAAGTTTTCTACTTTTCCCTAAACCGGGGTGACTACGGTAAAAAATTATGGTTGTCTCCCAATGAGTTTATTTTGTAAGCATGAAAATGTTAAAGACTTTAAAAGTAATCCCCCCTAAAAAATTTTCCATAGGGGGGCTAGAAGAAGTTTAAATTTTGTAACATCACGCCCATATTTGAGATGGTTGTTAAAATTTTTTTTTTTGCCAACCCAAGTGGCTTTTTTTCCCCCTTTTCCCCCGGGGGGGGAAAAAGGGGGAAAAAAAGGAAAAAAAAGGGGAAAAGGGGAAAAAAATTTTTTTTAAAATTTAATTTTTTTTTGAAAAAAAATTTGGGTTTTTTATCTTTTTTTTTTTAAAATTTAAAATTTTTTTTTTTCCCCTTTTTTTTTTTAAAAAAAAATTTTTTAAAAATTTTAAAAAAAAATTTCCCAAAAAAAAATTTTTTTTTTCCCCAAAAACCCCAAAAAAAATTGGGGTTTTTTCCCCAACCCCTTTTAAATTTTTTCCCCCAAAAAAATTTTTTTTTAAAAAGGGTTTTTTTTTTTTTTTTTTAAATTCCAATTTTTTTATTTTCCCCCCTTTTTTTTTTTTTTCCCCCCTTAAAAGGGGGGGCCCCAAAATTTTTTCCCCCCCCCCGGGTTTTCCGGCCCCCAAAAAAAAAAAAAAATTTTTTTTTTTTTTCCCCCCCCCCCCTTTTTTTTGGAAATTTTTTTGGGTTTTTTTTTGGGGGGGGTTTTTTTTAAAAACCCCCTTTTGGTTGGGGGGGGAAAAAGGGGGGTGCAATTTTTTTTTAAAAGGGGAAAATTTTTTTTTTGGGGGCCCCCGGTTTTTTAAGCCCTTTTCCCTTTTTTTTTTGGTTTTTTGGGGGGAAAAAAAATTAGTTTTCCTTTTTTTTTTATTTTTTTCCCGGGGGTTTTTTTTAAAATGGGGAAAAATTTTTTTTTTTTTTCCCCCCTTTTTTTTTTTAAATTTTTTTTTTTGGGGGGGGTTTTTTTAAGGGGTTTTTTTTTTTAACCTTTTAAAAAAAAAAAAGTTCCCAAATTTTTGGGGTTTAAAATTTTAAATTTTTTTTTTTCCCCAAAAATTTTTTTTTGGGGTTTTTTTTTTTGGGGTTTTTTCCCCAAAAACACCCGGGGAAAAAGGGGAAAAATTTTTTGGGAAAAATTTTTTTTTTAAATTAAATTTTTAATTTTTTTTCCCTATTGGAAAAAGGTTTTTTGGGGAAAATTTTTTTTTTTCCCCTTAAAAATTTTTATTTTTTTTTTTTTGGGAAAAAAAAATTTTTTGGGGGAAAAAAACCCTTTTTTTTTTTTTTCCTTTTTTCCCCCCAAAAATTTTTAAAAAATTTTTTTTTTCATTCCTTTTTCATTTTTTCCCCAAAATTTTTTTTTCGGTTTTTTGGGGTTTTTTGGGGTTTTTTTTAAAACCTTAAAAAAAATTTTTTTTTTTTTTAAAAAAAAAAAAAAAGTTTTTTTTTTTTCCCCCTTCCTTTTTGGTTAAAAACCCCTTTTTTTTTTAAAAAAAAATTTTTTTCCTTTTTTTTTTAAAAAAAACCCCCAAAATTTTTTAAAACCCCTTTTTAAAATTTTTTTTAAATTTTTTTAAAAAAGGGGAAAAAATTTTTTTTTGGGAAATTAAAAATTTAAAAATTTTTGGGGGGCCCGGGGGGGGGTAAGGGGGGAAAAAAAAAAAACCAAAACCCAAAAAATTTTGTTTTAAGGGGGGAAAAAAGGAAAAAATTTTCCAAAAAATTTTTTTTTTCCAAAAGGGGTTTTTTTTTTTTTTTCCCCCCCGGGGGGGGGTTTTCCGGGGTTTTTTTAAAAAAAAAGGGGGGGTTTTCCCCCAAAAAATTTTTAAAAGGGGGGTTTTTTTTTTTAATTTTAAAAAAAAAAAAAGGGGGGGAAAAATTTTTTTTAAAATTTTTCCAAAACCTTTTTTTAAAATTTTTTAAAAAAATTTTTTTTGGGGTTTTTTTTTTTTTTTTGTTTCCCCCAAAAACCCTTCCTTGGGGGGGTTTCAAAAATTTAAAAACCCTTTTTTTTAAAAATTTTTCCCAAAAATCCCTTTTTTTTTTAAAATTTTTTTTTTTTTTAAAGGGTTTTTTTTTTTAAAAAATTTTTTTTTTTTAAATTTTTTTTAAAAATTTTTTTTTTTTTTTTTTTTTCCCCTTTTTTTAATTTAAAATTTTTTTCAAATTTTTTTAAAAAAAAAATTTTTTTTTTTCCCCCGGGAAAAAAATTTTTTAAAAAATTTTTTTAATTTTTTTTTCCTTTTTTTAAAATTTTTTATTTTTTTGGCTTCCAAAAATTTTTTTTAAATTTTTTTTTAATTTTTCCCCCTTTTTTTTTTTTTAAATTTTTAAAACCCCCAAAATTTTTTTTAAAAAAAAACAAAAATTTTTAAGGGGTTGGGGGGTTTTTAAATTTTTTTCCCCCAAAAAATTTTTTTCTTAAAGGGGTTTAAAAAAAAAGGGGGGGGGGTTTAAAAATTTTTTTTAAAAAAAAACCGGGTTTCCCCCTTTTTTTTAAAAAAATTTTTTTTCCCCCAAAAAAATTTTTTTTAAAGGGGGGTTTTTTTTTAAATTTTTTAAAATTTTTTAAAAAAAAAAAGGGGGGGGGTTTTTTCCAAAATTTTTTTGGGAAAAAAAAATTTTTAAAAAATTTTTTTTTTTTAAAAAATTTTTTTTTCCCTTGGGAAAAAGGAAAATTTGGGGGGTTTTTTTAAATTTTTTTAAAAAATTTAAAAAAAAATTTTTGGGGGGGGAAAATTTTTCCCCCCTTATTTAAAAAAAAAAAAAATTTTTTTTTTTTTCCCGGGGGGGGGAAAAAAAAATTTTTTTGGGGGAAAAAAAAAAAAAAAAAAAAACCCCCGGGTTTTTTTCCCCTTTAAATTTTTTTTTTTGGTTTTTTTTTAAAAAATTTGGGTTTTTTTTTTTCTTTTTTTTTTTTTTTTTTTTTTAAAAAAATTTTTTAATTTTAAAAAAATTTTCCCGGAAAAAAAAGGGGGTTCCTTTTTTTTTTAAATTTTTTGGGGGGTTTTAAAAAATTTTTAAAAAAACCCCCCCCAAAAAAATTTTTTTTTTTTTTTCCCCCCCCTTTAATTTTTTGGGGGGGGTTTTTTTTCCCCCAAAATTTTTAAAAAAAATTTTTTTAAAACCCCCCCCTTTTTTTTTTTTAAAAAAACCTTTTTTGGGGTTTTTTTAAAAATCCCCCCCCTTTTTTTTTTTTTTTTTAATTATTTTTTCCCTTTTTTGGAAAAAAAAAATTTTAAAAATTTTTTTGGGGGGGGCCTTTTTTGGGGGCCTTGGAAAGGGGAAAAAAGGGAAAACCCCTTTTTTTCCTTTGGGTTTTGGGGGTTTTTTTTTTAAACCTTTTTCCGTTAAATTTTTTTTATTAAAAAAAAAAAAAATTTTTAAAATTTTTGGGGGGGGGGGAAAACCCCCGGGGGGCCGGGAAAAAGAAAAAATTTTTTTTTTTGGGGGGGGGTTTTTTTTGGGGGTTAAATTTTTTTCCCCCCGGGCGGGGGGGTTTTTTTTTAATTTTTTAAATTTGGGGGGCCCCCCCCCTTTTTCCCCTTTTTTTCAAACCCCCCAAATTTTTTTTTTAAAAAGGGGGCCCCCCGGGGTTTTTTAATTTTTTGGGGTTTTTTTTTTGGGGGGGGGGGGTTTTGGGGTTTTTTTTTTTTTTTTTTCCTTTAAAAAAAACCCCCCGGGGGGTTTTTTTTTTTAAAAAAAAACCCCCCCCCTTTTTTTTTTTTTCCTTGTTTGGAATTTTTTTTTGAATTTTTTGGGGGGGGGTTTTTTCCCTTTTTTTTAAAAAAAAATTTTTTTTTTGGGGGGGAAAAAAGGTTTTAAAATTTTTTTTTATTTGGGGGGGGTTTTTTTTTTTTCCCCCCCGGGGCTTGGAAAAATTTTTTTTAATTTAAAACCCCAAATTTTTTTTTTGGGTTTTTTTTCCCCCCCCCTGGTTTTAAAAATTTCCCCGGGGGTTTTTTTGGGGGAAAAATTTTTTAATTTTTTTAAAGGGAAAAATTTTTTCCTTTTTTTTTGGGGGGTTTGGGGGAAAAAAAAAAAAAAGGGGTTTTTTTTTTGCCCGGGGGAAATTTTTTTAATTTTTTAAAAAAAACCCCTTTTTTAAATTTTTTTTAAAATTTTTTTTTTTGGGGGGGGGTTTTTTTAAAAAAAAATTTTTATGTCCGGCCAAAATTTCCAAAAATTTTTTTTAAAATTTTTTTGGGGGGGAAAGGGGGCCCCGGGAAGGGCAAGGAATTAAAAATTTTTAAAAAAAATTTTTTTTTTTTTTTATTTTTCCCCCCAAAAGGGGGGGGGGCAAAAGGTTTTTTAAACCCCCAAAAAAGGGAAATTTTTTTGGGTTTTTTTTGGGTTTTTTAAAATTTTTCCTTTTTTTTTAATTGGAAAAAGGGGAAATTTTTTTTTGGAAAATTTTTTTTTAAAAAAACCCCCTTTTTAAAAAATTTTTGGGTTTTTTTTTTGGAATTTTTTTTCCCTTTTTTTTAAAAAAAATTTTAATTTTTTTAAATTTGGGGGGTTTTTTTTTCCAAAACCCCCCAAATTTTTCCCTTTTTTCCCCCGGGAAAGGGCCCTTTTAAAAAAATTTTTTTTTTTTTTTGGGGTTTCCGGGTTTCCCCCCTTTTTTTTTAAAAAATTTTTTTTTTTTTTTTCCCTTTTTTATTTTAATTTTTGGGGTTTTTAAAAATTTTAATTTTTTTTTGGGGGAAAAATTTTTGGGGAAATTTTTCCCCCCCCAAAAAAGGGTTTTGGGTTTTAGGTTTTTTTTAAAATTTTTTCCCTTTTTGGGTTTAAAATTTTTTTCTTTTAATTTTTGGGGGGGGTTTTAAAATTTTAAATTTAAAAAATTTTTTGGTGCCGGTTAATTTTTTTTGGGGAAAATGGAAAAATTTTTTTAAAAAAATTTTTTTTTTAAATTTTTTTAAAATTTTTTTTTTAAAGGGGGGTTTTTGGGGGTGGGGAAAGGGAATTTGGGCCCCAAAACCCCCCCGGGGGGGGGTTTTTAAAAATTTTTAAATTTTTTCCCGGTTGGGTTTTTTTTTTGGGGGGGCCCCCTTTCAAAAATTTTTTTAAAAAATTTCGGTTTTCCCGGGGGGTTTTTTTTTTGGTGTTTTGGGGGTTTTTTTGGTTTTTTTTTGGTTTTTTTTTAAAATTTTTTGGAAACCCCCCCCCCGGGGGTTTTTAATCTATTCAATTTGGAAATTTTTTTTTCCCCCTTTTTTTAAATTCCTTGGGTTTGGTTTTTCAAAACCCCCCCCTTTTGGGGGGGGCCCCCCCCCCCAAAACCTTTTTTTTTTAAAAAAATTTTTTTAAAAATTTTTTAAAAGGGGGGGAAGGGCCTTTTAAAAAAAAAGGGGCCAAACCCTTTTTAAAAAAAAATTTTTAAAATTTTTCCCCCCCCCAAAAACCTTTTTGTTTTAAAAATTTTTTTTTTTTTTTTTTTTTTTTTGGATTTTTTTAAAATTTTTTTTTTAAATTAAAATTTTTTGGGGGGGGGGGTTTTTTTTTTTTTTTTGGGGGGGTTTTGGGGTTTTTAAAAAATTTTTTTTTCTTTTTGTTTTTTTTTTTTGCCCTTTTTTTTTTTTTTTTTTTTTGGGTTTTTTTTTTTAAAAATTTTTTTAAAATTTTTCCCCCAAAAAAAAAACCGGGGGGTTTTTTTTTTTTTTTAAAAAAAAACCCCCCCCCTTTTTTTTTAAAAAAAAGGCAAAATTTTTTTCTTTTCCCCCAAAAAAAAAAAAAAAAATTTTAATTTTTTTTTAAAAAAAAAAAAACCCCCCCCCCCTTAAAAAACCCCCCCAAAAAATTTAAAATTTTTTTTGGGGGGAAATTTTTTTTAAAAATTTTTTTGGGGGGGGGAAAAAAAAAAGAATTTGGGAAAAAAAGGGAAAAATTTTTAAAATTTTAAAAAAAGGAAAAAACCCCAAAGTAACAAATTTTTTGGAAACCCAAAAATTTTGGGGGGTTTAAAAACCCCCAAATTTAAAAAATTTTTTAAAAAAAAAAGGGGGTTTTTCCAAAAAACCCAAACCCCCTTTTTAAACCTTTTAAAAAAAAAAATTTTAAAAAAAAAAAAAAAAAAAAAAAAATTTTTAAAAAATTTTGGGAAAAAAAGGGTCCTTTTTTTTTTCCCCTTTTTTTAAAATTTTTTTTTTTTAAAAAAAAGGGGGGGGGGAAAAATTTTTAAACCCCTTTTTTTTAAAAAAAATTTTAAAACCAAATTTTTTTTTTTTTTTTTCCCCAAAAAAAGGGGGGGTTTTTTATTTTTTCCCCCCCCCTTTTTTTCCCCTTTAAATTTTTTTTAAAAAAAAAGGGGGGGGGGCCCGGTTTTTTTTTAAGGGGGGTTTTTTTTAAAAATTTTAAAAAAAAAAAATTTTTTAAAAAAAATTTTAAAAAATTTTTTTTTTTTTTGGGGGGTTTTTTTTTTTTTTAAAAAACCCCCTTTTTTTAAAAAAAAAAAGGGGGGGAAAGGGGGGGTTTTTTTTTAAACCCTTTTTTAAAACCCCCGGGGTTTTTTAAAAAAATTTCCCCCCGGGGGTTTTTTTTCGGAAAATTTAAAAAAAGGAAAACCCCCCAAAATTAAAGGTTTAAAAAAAGGGTTTTAAAAAAAAAAAAAAAAAAAAAACCCCCGGGGGGGGGAAAATTTTTTAAAATTTTTTTTTTTTCAACCCTTTTTTTTTTTTTTTTTTAAAAAAAAAAATTTTTTTGGGAAAAATTCCCTTTAAGGGAAACAATTTTTAAAAAAAAAAGGTTGGGGGGCCCCCTTTTTTAAAAAAAAAAGGGGAAAATTTTCCCGGTTTTTAAAAAAAAAAATTTTTAAATTTTTTTTTAAAAAAAAAAAATTTTTTTTAAAAACCCCCCTTTTTTTCCCCAAGGAAAGGAAAAAAGGAAGGGGAAAATTTTTCCCTTTTCCCCCCAAAAAAAAAACCCCCCTTTTTTTTTTTTTGGGCCCCCCCGGGGAAAAATTCCCCAAAAAAGGGAAACCCCCCAAAAAAACCCGGGAAAAAAAAAAAAGGGGGGGGGGGGAAAAAAAAAATTTTTTTCCCCTTTTTTGGGGGGGGAAAAAATTTTTTTTTTTAAAAAAAAGGGCCCGGGGGGAAAAAAGGGGGGAAGGGAAAAAAATTTTTTTTTTTAAAAAAAAGGGAAAGGGGGGGGCCCCCCTTTTTTTTTCCCCCCCTTTTTTTTTTTTTTAAAACCCCCTTTTTTTTTTAAAAAAAATTTTTTGGGGGGGGGAAAACCCCCAAAATTTTTTTAAAAGGGGTTTTTTTTTTAAAAAAATTCCCAAACCTTAAAGGGTTTTAAAAAAATTTTTTTTTTTCCCCCTTTTTTAATTTTTTCCTTTTTTTTAAAAAATTTGGGGGTTTTTTTGGGTTTTTTTTTTGGGGAAAAAAAAAAGGGGGGGGGTTTTTTTAAAACCCCAAAAAAAAAATTTTTGGGGGGAAAAATTTTTTGGGGGGGAAGAAAAGGGTTTTTTTTAAAAAGGGGGCGGGGGGGAAAAAAAAAAACAAATTTGGGGGGGGGAAAAAAAAACCCTTTCCTTTAAAATTTTTTTTCCCGGGGTTTTTTCAGCACTGCAATGTCGCAAATTGTTCTCAACCCATACAGGAAACCGGGTATGCCAGCAGCATGCAGAACGTTACAGAATGGGGGCCCCTAGGACAGTAATCAGGCTGCCTTCTTGTTTGGTACTTTTAGTGTGCCCCAAGTGCTTGACTGTGCTCCCCAAAACCCGGGGCCAACCCCGGACACCGTTTGCGCAGGCGGGCGGCAGGCACACGGGAAAACTCGCAAGATGAGGGGATTGCGGACAGAGGACACGGGCACTAAAAGCCCCTGTGGTCTGGCAAAAAAACCCCCCTTAGCCACAAGCAAATAGGGGCGAACGACTGATTCCAAATCGAGGAAGGAGAAGGGACAAGGAAAGGATATTCACCTCGCTAGACACAGGCAATATGGGTGTAGTGGCCTGCAGGTCGCAGTGCAAAATTGTTCAAAGGTCATTCACTGTGCCCACAGGCGCTCGAGAGTTACAACCCTTTACTACTTTGTTAACTCCACCCCAGCACTTAACACATCTAGCACACGTGTCTGGAATGACAGATCAATTTTCACTACATAAGAAACTATTTCTCACAACACGAACGTACGGCCGGAACACTGTAGAACGTTTTTCAAAAAGGCATTCTGGATTCAGCAAATGCATTGCACGTTTTCACAATCCATTTAGATCTTAGTGTAATTACCTCCTAGACACTTGGTAAGATTCACTGTGACCGTGTCCTGGTTCGTTTTCTTCAACATTCAATACGAGTAGAGTTGTTAATTTCAACAATCCTATCACAGATACTAGAAATACAAGCTCCTTCTCAAGTTAAGAACTTTGTAGATCTGGACAGCCAAGAAATCCTGAGCGCTTCATTTGCATTAACTTCCAAGGGTCGGAGAGAACTTTCCTCTAGCTTATAACAACAAGGGAGCAGCATAATCAATAAGGACTAACATAGGCTATGTACATCATTCCACGATTCTCACATAGCACCATAGTTTGGGATTGTAGCCACAACAGCTTGAGAGCATTAGGCCTTAGCTTTACATTTCTTGTTTAGGTTGTGTTAAAGTGGTTTGTTAAAGGGTACATCTACTCCAAGATACTGTAAGTTTTAAACGTAGCTAATGATTTCATTCACGCCTGCCAATTAGATGGGTGAGGGATGTCGTTTGCTTGTTAATAGCTTTGTTTTAGAGGAAGTATTATGAGCCCTATCGATTACAAATTGCATGAACTTCATAAGAATGATATTCATCTTCTATGCCCTGTTGTATGGATCATGATATCATCAGCATAGCTATAGCTATATGTTTAGTTAAGGCAGTAGAGCATTATGAGAGCATTAATCAGAAATTAAATAGCTGGACTAAGAACTCCTCCCTGCGTGTACCTAAAGAACATTTCTTTAGATCACTCTGAAGCCTTGGTAAAAGGACAGGGGATACTCTATTGACAGGTATCCTATTAGCCAGCAGAGTAAGCGACCACCATATTCATTTTTGCTATTTCATGTAGTATAAACGGTTTCTGTTCGCAATATCAAATGCGATTTAGATCAAGAAAGGTGGAAAACTAGTAAGGATGTGGCAGTGAGAAAGGTGAAATACAGTTCTGCACACTTTTATAACTTTCATGAACCCATAGAGGTAGGGGAAAGTTGGTGTCCTGATTTCTGTAGTACAGTCCTGTTAAGTATCATTCTCTCAAAAGAATTACAAGACAACTAGTTAAGGAGATCGCCTAAAGTACAGCTGTGGGCTTAGGGATAGCACAATGACATTGGACCAGGCCGTATGAAGAACGCCCTCAATGTAACTGAGATTATAACAGGCCAACAAAGGTTTCTGGCACTTCCTAGAGTTTTGAAAGATCATAGGATAATACCATCCAGTCCATGAGCAGTTGATCGAACCTTTGGTTAATGCATTATCTAATTCATACTCGGTAAAGAGGCACTCACTCTCATCAATATTTTGCTCATAAAATTAATCAGTTTCAACATTTCATCAAAGTACTCTATTAATTTTTTTCTAAGATGAGATGGAAGGCTTCATTCCTGGATGTTTTGGACAAACATTTATGAGGTCCTTTGCATTTTTTCAAGAGAAAAGATGAGCAACATTGCAAAGGGTTTTCCCCCCTTTTTTCCTGGTTATATTTTATTTATACTTTCCATGCCAACTCAAAGGGGTGGACCTATATAATCCACTAACAACTGTTCCCAAACCTGTTGCCTAAGTTCTTCCTTTCTATTTGCATTTGTTAGTGCAGCTTGGAACGTTCTGAGCAGGTCTGGGTTCTACATTCACGATGCATTACCAATCCTCCTATCTGACTGTGTTAGAATGCGCAATCTGTGGTATCATTTATAGTATTTACATTGGTTTTTATTGTTATTTATAGTGAGGGTCTTTTGTTTCCTATTCCGCCCACTTGATCTGTGAGAACACTCTCATTAGTGGTAATTAAATCATCAATAAATTTTGTGTGCCAATGGGCCGTAATTCTTATACCATTCATCCAAGTGGTTAATAAAGTTGTCTCCTGTGTCTGGTTTGAGAATAATTTTCTCCTTCTGTATTTAGCTCCTTGATTGCTGAGATGTGATCTAAGAAAGACATTGATAGTCTGGGTAAGTGATCAGATAGAAGATCATCAACTGATGACAATCATGCATGTATATGATGTAATTAAATCCAAGACTCAGATCAAGTAAGCACCATATAGTAGAAGGCTCGTAAGCCCACATTCGAACCATTATCATGCTCATTTAGTGCAATCTCACTAGTTTAAGTTTTCCATTGGTGTATTGTATATAGCCCACCCAATATCCTTATGCTGGCATTAAAAAATCTCCAAGATGATGGTAGGTTCACAATTGACGATCTGAAAAGCATCAGTCGAAGCTGGTTTCGCAGGGGCATAGAGATTAAAATGTTTATGGAAAAATCGCCTTCGCCATATACTTTGACACCAGAATACTGCATGTTAACTCGACTCTGCAAGGAAGGAGTAATTTGGCAAGTTTTCTTTCAGACATACATCACAGCAACAGTTGTTGACCTTAGGTTTTAAGCTGCATATCCAGCAAGTATTTTTGTGAGGTTGCTCATCTTTCAATCTACATTCCTGCAAACAGATGAACATCAATATTCTTGTTGCACTAATATGATTAAGTCAGCAACCGCTTCCTGATGGAAGCAATTTCCATGAAAGATTTTGTAATGTTATCCATTGATATTGAGTAGTACAATCTCTGCCTCATAAGATGGTAAAACTAATATGCCTTGACTATACAGTGTGCAGCACTTAAAGAGCAAATAACATAGTTTGTATACTTCTTTTATCTCAGGAACCTTTATTCTTAAGCATTTTTCGAATATTGGCAGCAAGTTCAAGGCAATTATTATCCCCCCCCTTTTGGAAAAGGCAAGAGTCATGGCTTCTTTCTTACAAATTGCTGGAAGCGAACTGGGATATGCTGCACTTTTGACATCATCACCTATGCTCAAGACAACATCCTGATTACCTATATTATTAAACTTGTCAGGATCTGTTCAAGATCTCAATTTTTTCCGGAAATTTGTTATAATATGAGTAAGTCAAGGCGAATCCAAATGCCTCATCGGAGATGGCACTTCTGGTTAGTGCCTTTCTTTAACACCTATCAACCTTAATTAACAGTACTCAAGGTTACATAGATGTGCTCTGTTTCAACTTCATTGCAGTAGGTCCCTGTGCATCTGACTCCTCTCCAATTTCCAGGGAGTTACCTGTTGTGACCCGTTCTGACTGTTTGTAGTTGGTGTGATTGGAGAAATGACAAAAACTCATCTCCATATTTCAGAGTAGCCATAGTATCTGGAGTGCAGACCAGTAAGTTCCCATATGTGCCTAGCAGGGATGGCTAGCTCCTGCACAGCTGGTGTTGTGATAGCATGCTGGTATCACCAGAATCCTTTGCATGAGGTGGGGTTCTTGCACACTATGCAGAGGTTCAGTCTCAGATCTGGCTGTGGTAGACTGGATGGCACCATCCACATTTACCATTAAAGGACGTTTACAGGTTTACATCAAAGTTGTTTGGGTTCTGACTGCAGTCCTTTTTGGTAAACTGTAACCCCAACTTCTTACAGATTAATACACTTAAATTTTTGGCTGTCAGGCCTTCTGTGCAATCTCTATGAATGTTTTCCCAGCACACCTTACACACACCAAGAATGTAGTATTCCACAGTCTACTGCAACATGTCCTATAGTGCTGGCATTTAACACCTACGTATAGTGGGTAGTACACTTCGATGTTTTAGGAAACGTAAACCATGCACCCAATATTCGGGGGAGGCACAGGACCCACCCAACAGGCAATAATTTGGGAATTTTCCTAAAGTCTTTTAGCTTGAATGAATGCTCACATAGATTCGGAATGGATGGGTCCATGCATAGAGGTATTCCAAAGATTATGAACTGACAAGAAGACCCATTTTTTATTTAAGTGGAGAGTGTCCTGATGAGGGCGAGAGCAGCTTATTACCCCCATAAGGAAGTACAAAGTAGATCTTGATCAGTTCTGCATTCTGTTCCTCAAAACACAAAGTTGTTGTGTTTTTCCTAAATTGGATCCTTGAGTTAGGTGCTTGTTTGCAGCTGCCATTACCATGCACTCTACAGCAGCGGGGTGTTTGTCAGGGAATTCAGCTTAACACATTCTTCCTTTGAAGAAAGACTTCTTCAGCCTCTGTGCAACCACGGACGTTTAGTATCGACATGGTGTACGAGTCAAGTGAGCTGACTACGTCGTCGCTCTACCCTTTCCTCTCGCTTTTTCTCTTTTGTTTTACTTTAAAAGTTCTGGAAGCTTCATCATTTCACACCTGCAAATAGGTTCCTCTAATGACAGTTGCAGTTTGCATGATGATATCTGGTGTAAGACTCACAACACAAGGTTCCTGCTTATTTTCCCCTATAGCTATGCAAGAGCAAATATTACACTACAAAGTCAAAGTCCCAAAATATATCACAAGACACAAGTGCTCCAAGTTCAAAGAACACCACCAACCATACTCACCAGATCACCACCACTCAATACGACACAACACCCCACCAAAAACACACTCAGAGACCTACTCGTTGTGTGGTAATAATATGTAAATATAATGATATAATGGATGGTACAGGCGAGGTCATACCTTATCACAAATTACCAAGATTCAAAAGAGAGAGAGAGAGAGAAAGAGAGAGAGAAGAAGAAAGAAGAGAGAGAGAGAGAGCGAGGAGAGAGAGAGAGAGAGAGAGAGAGAAGAGAAAGTAGTAAATATTGAGCAAAAAATTAGAATTCTGTCCATACAATCACTAAACAAGAGGTTCAGTTCAAATGATAACTTCCACGTGAGTTAGTTCAGGCTACTGCCACCTAATGTACCTCACTGAAAAATTATATAGAGCAGACATCACAATGGAATGCTGAAGACACCTCTTACCCCAACCAATAGATTATAAACAGTATTAATAAAAAAAAAAAAAAAAAAAAAAAACTAGGTAATGTTACAATATGAAAATGAGAAAAATCACTGTGGTGGACTTGGCTTGGTCCATCCTGGGTAACTCACAACACGTTACGATGTTATATATGATGCAGGCATAAGTGTGGTCAGCTGTAGATAATGAACCTGTACCTAAACCAATCTCACTTACACACGCGTTACTATGTATAAACAAGTGATACCAAGTACACCAAGTGTACACTTATCACTTAGAATATACTTTTGTTGATGTAAATATAGGTGAGATGGTACACCGCCTGTCGTAAAAACAACTCACTTCTCAAAGTCACACACTAGGCCCCAGCTTCTGGAGTTACCACGTTTTAATGTTGTTTATTATGTGTCATTGCGATCTGTTGCATTACATGGTGTATCAGAAGTTAAACACTACAATCCAGTTGATCAAATATTCTAAAACAATTTTACAAATGTATAACAGAAAGTAATAATGATTGCAAATTGTTTACTATTACAATTTAACTAGCGCTAGACCCACTAGATGAGAGGCAAGGAACATAGATGTAACAGCTGACTCTTGCTAACACAGTTGAAAGGTAACCGAATTACACAAGATAGAAAGTATTCATGAAACTGAAACATTAGCAGAGTAAGCCCCCCTTGTTTTCACAGTAAAAATACATAGCATAAGTTCCACAACTCACACCACAGATGAACACTGCAATTTTGAAAATATTACTGGGAAATTAGCAGTAAGTTTCAGTCTGAACGAGAAAATGTAATAGAAAACACAACAATGCCACTTGGACAAAGCAACATAATGATGTACCGTAATTTAATATTCAGTTAACACTGAGCAGAGCATGTATTACACCTGAAATTATCAAATGTAAGGAGTTGCTACACTGAAGCACACTCTGACCTTATAAAGTCTTAATACAGGCTTACAAATGACAATTAACTGTTTGGGGAAAGCAGCACTTAACACTTCACACAAGTATGACTGATGAATGTTCACTTGTACAAGCCACGCACCACAAACTACTATGTTTATAAGTACCCTCTGGCATGTCCCACTCAAATGTCAGAACAGCAATGTCGCGCAATATGTTTCTCAAGCCACTACCGAAACCACTGGGTATGCCAGCAGCACTGCAGAACATATACACAGACATGCTGGGCCCTAGGACAGCATAAACTGCAGGCTGCCTAGCTTGTTCTGGCTAGCTTTTTATGCTGCCCTCAAGCTTGCTTGACTGTGCTCGCCAAGCCCGCCCAACCACCCGGACACCTGCTTGAGCAGACAGGCATGCACACCGGAGACACTTGCAAATGAGTCGGAGTGCATCACAGAGGACTCGGCAACTCAAGCACCGCATGTGGTTTCTGGCAAAAACCCCTCTAGACCACAAGCAAGTAGTGGGGCGAACGGCTGAGTTCCAAATCGAGGAGAAAGGGACAAGGAGGATATTCACCTCGCTAGACCCACAGGCAATATGGGGTAGTGGCCTGCAAGGTCGCAGTGCAATTTTCAAGGTCATTCACTGGGCCCACAGTCGGCTCAGAGATTCCCAACATGGTACCTACTGTTAATTACTCCAAACCCACAGCATTAACACATCTAGCACACAAGTCCTTGAATGACAGACAAATTTTCCACTACATAAGAACAGTTCTCACAACACCGAAGTGTGGCCGGAACACTGTAGAACGTTCCACAAAGGCATTCTTGGATTCAGAACAGATGAAGCCTTGGCCGACACTGGCTGGCTTTGGACGCAGTATTGGCCTGGATCAGTACACTCTCCCTTATCCCATAAGTAGATAATGAACGACGAGATAAAGGGATTACCGATAATGGAAAGACGAGGAAGGGACATTCCACCTCAATAGACACACGCCTATGGTTAAAGTGGCAATGCGGGTCTTATAGTGCATTTCAAGCACCCAGCAGGCCAGACCATTCCTCACAATCATTTTAAAGCCTAGCGTAGGTACTGATGGTAGCACATGTCCTAAGTCAGCGTAATCCACTCATGCAAATAGTTCCAACAAATCTGCAGCAAGCACTTGCAAACTCACATATTCGATACCAGCGGGGCACAAAATACAATAAAGAATTTGATATTATTTACCAATTTTAGTAAAGGCTTTTAATAGAGTTCCGCACCATAGACCGTTAAAAAGTGGCAGCTCATGGCATTGGGGGAAAAGTGCTCTCGTGATCCGAGTCATGGCTCACATGACCAGGAAGCAAGAGTGTACCATAAATTGTTAAATACCGAGTGGGGATCTGTAACAAGTGGCTTTACCAACAGGGATCATCCTTGGCCCGTTGTTGTTTAAAATTAATATCAAGATCTTTGATGAGGAATTTACTAGTGATATGAAGCAAATTTCGCCGATGACACAAGATAGGAGGATTAATTGATTCAAACGTAGATGTTATGGAACTTCAGGAGGATTTAAACAAACGCAATTCTTGGTCAGAAAAGTGGCAGATTCAGTTTCAATGTTAGATAAATTCAAGGTTCTGAAAGCTTGGGGAGTGCCCATACCCTAGTTAATTTATAAGTTAAATGATGTAAACTTAGCCATACAGATTGCGAAAAGGACATTTTTGGGTTAGCTTTTAAGAAAGACTGACAAATATATGAGTGGAGGGGCTGGTTTGATTGGTGTCAAGGGTAAGGGAGTTTTTCTTGAGATAGCTTTAGTTATGTCGTTTGATAAGGAACTGCCCGTATGGGCCAGTAGGCTTCTCATGTTCCTACATTCTTTATGTTTCTTATGTTCTTATGGAGAGCAGCAACCTTAAACCAGAACAGCAATGCCTACGCTACATAATAAGGCAAATAATTACTGGATTTATGTCAAAGAATGGTAACAACAGAAGTCCAGAGGTTCAGACTGCAGCTTTATACATCATTAGTAAGGCCTCACCTAGATTATCACTCAGTTCGGTCTCCTATTACAAAATGGAAAAAAATTCGTAGAAAACAATCAGCGTAGATGAAACTAAATTAATACATAGCATTTAGAAATCTTCCTTATGAATAAAATTGAAGACTCTAATACATTCACTTGTTAGACCAAGAATGAGGGGAACCATCGAAGTGTAAAAGTGAAGAATAGGTATTAAAAAGGAAATTAATATGTGGAAATAAATGGTATGAAATACCGACACAAAGGAAATATTACACAAATGCAGTATAATTGATCCTTTATTGACAAAGTTTCACCCACACAGTGGCTTCTTCAAGTCACAAACAGAACTAACCTGGGGTGGAAGGAACGCGAGTATTTATAGTCCGGTTCAGAATGCTGAGGTCAGGTGAAGAATGTTTTGCATCTGAGAGTACCGAGTGGGGTTATAGAGTCCAAAAACTTGGGTAGCTTGAAAGGAGATTGGACAAGTTTGGTGAGCAGGACCCTCTAACAGTGGTTCTTATGTGGATAGCGACGAAGAAGTTTCTTGGCAAGTGTTCAGCTATGTTTATAGAAGCCAATATTCTGGTTGAAGTTGTCTGATAAAGTGGTGACGTGTACTAGCAGTGGTGACGTGTACTTACTCAGTGGTGACGTGTACTTAGCACAGTGGGTGACGTGTACTTAGCTCAGTGGTGACGTGTTTACTAGCTCAGTGGTGACGTTACTTAGCTCAGTGAGACGGAGTACTTAGCTCAGTGTGACGAGTACTAGCTGAGGTGGTGACGTGTAACATAGCAGAGAGTTGACGTGTAACTTAGCTCAGTGGTGGACGGTACTTAGCACTGTGAAGACCTGTTTGTGTGCACTCTGTGAATCTGAACCAGGAATGCCCTCTCTTGAGCAGCTTTACCAGCACTGAGAGAAAGCTCGCAGAGTTCTAAGATGGAGATACGCGATTAACGGAGAGAACAAGATGATTCGTAGTAAATCCTCCAGTTGTGAGACCCCAGTAAGAGGGAGCTTGTGTATGCCGGCAACATGGAACCATGCTGAGATCAGAAAACGTTTGGAGAGCAGACAATGAGAAAACCAGAGACTACCGTGTAAACTTCAACCCTTTTCTCGTTGCTACCCACGAATGTGAGTGTTCTACTGGGAATGCACAACGAGCACCAAAGAAGCATGCAGACGTAAAAGTGAACATCCCAGAACCCCAACGTAACCATCGAGAACGTCCTTGACGATTCAACCAGTGTGTAATGCTACCTGCGATTGTGAGGTCGACTACTCGGAGCATCACGACGGACGAACGCAAAGGAAGGTAAAACATTGTTGTTGTTGGGAATAGCCAGATTAGTACATGGATAGGGCATTCTGCTTTGAAGGACAGAGTAGTAGGCAGAGAGTGTGGTTTTCCCGGGGCAGTGATGAAGGATATTGTTTTACCGTCTGGATGACATCATGAAGGTAAAGGGAGCAATCCTATTATCCAGTCCTCAGTGCTGCGGCACGATGTTGGCAGACGTATGAGTGAGGACCTGACTAAGCAGGTATAGGTCAGCAATAGAGATAATTAGAGAAGGTGGGAAACCTGTTCATATTGGCATTTGCCAAGGAGAGAAGTGAAATGAATGGATTCCAGAAGCAATGGTGTCCAATTGCTGCTGGACAAATACTGTAAGGAAAATTGCGTAACATTCATTGACAACTGGCAACCTCTTCTATGCATAAATACATGTATGGCCAGGAGGGGTTCACTTATCTAGGTGTGGGGTGGGAGCACTGCCAACGCAGTGAGGAGCTGTTTAGGTCTTTTAAACTAGAATAGTTAGAGGTATGGGTTTTTGGCGGGAAAACTGTGAAGTCTCAGGGTAGTAATGTGAGTAACTAGAAAACTAGTATAGCAAAATGAGGTGGATATCGGAAAGCCCAGTGGCACTAATTGACAAGGATAGTAATAGGTTTTAGTGAATAACAAAAGGACAAGAATGATAAAGAAAAGGAGGTCCTAAAGTATATTAATACACACATAGTCGCAGTGCTAGAATAGAGATGGACAGTTGAGACTAGTTGCTATGCATGTAACATATATGTATTTGCCATTACTGAGACGTGTTAAATTCAAAAAGTCGGGCCGTGCCTGCAAATGTCCATTCAGGTTTCAAATTGTTCCAAGTAGATAGAAGTATCGAAGGGTGGGGTGCATTGTATGTCGAGATCGCTTGAACTGTTTTGCAATAAAACGGGTATTAGTCTGAAGTAACACATACAGAGTCCTGTTTGGATAGAATTTTCAGAGGGGCATGAAAAATAACTTTAGGTGTGATATAACCTCTCCCCAATTATAGATAGGGACCAGGGAAGACTACTATGGAGGAAATTGTTAGGGCCACAAGGCACGATAATGTTCAGTAAATCTAGAGACTTTAACTTCAGTCATATTGATTGAAATTCTTGACTGGGATTTAGAATCAAAAAACGACTTCTTAGAAGTAGTTTCCAGGATGTTTTTTGAAGCTGTTTGTGACAGAACCTACAAGGGTAAATAACCTGCTGAACTTAGTTCTGGCAAATCAATGAATCCCTTGTTAATAATTTCGAAGTTCAGAGGAACTGGGTGCTAGCGACCACAAATCAATTACATTTAAATTGAATGGAAGTATGAAGTAGGGATAACTCAGTAACAGTCCCAGATTTTCGCTTAGCAATATACGATGGTGCTGAGAAACACATATCATCTGTTGACTGTAACGAAGAGAGCTAATCAATATGACATTTACTGAACAACAATACATGCAGCTCAAAGAATATATATCCCCTATAAAAAAATAATCAAATTCTAAATGACCCAAATGGATGAATAATACTAAATATCTACAAGGGCAATAAGAAAGAATTTATAGGCGTATCAAAAGAGGCGAGGGTCATCTTATGAATCATATTTACATTAAGAAGGGACATTAAAAAGGTGAAAGAAAAAGCTACAATGGATCTATGAAATGAAAGTTTCTACGTAATTCTAAAACTAACCCAAAAAGTTTTTTCCAGTATAAGAACAAAAGTCAGAGATCAGTAGTCCCCCTAAAATATCTATGGGCATCTTACTGACAAAGAGAATGAAATTGCCGATTTTAATAATTATTTTCTCTCGGTTGTTACCAGGAAGACACTAATAATATTCCGTAATTAATTTTTTATAGTGGGGCCAAAGAAGATAAATATGTAACATCACAGTCACTAGTGAAATGTTGTGAAGCAGAATAGACCGACTGAAGCAAAATAAGTCACCGGTCCCTGATGAGGTTTTTTCAAGGTTTCTAAAGGAATGCAAAATGGAAGTCTTGAACCATTAACTAATATTTTAATTGATCACTTTCAAACAGTGTTAGTTGTCTGATATGTGGAAGAAGGGCTAAGTGTAATTCCTATTTTTAAACAGGGACAAGACGTTACCGTCAAATTACCGCCCTATAAGCCTGACCTCAATTGTAGGCAAATACTAAGTCAATTAAAGCTCAAATTATAAGAAGCCCATCTCGAAAAGCATAGCTTGATGTAATGATACTCAGCAAGATTCACTAGAGCCGGTCCCTTGTCAACTAATTTTATTAACTTTCTTCAGTAACTTTTGAGGCTGTTGACCACGATAAAGAATTATGATATTATTTACATAATTTTAGGAAAAGCATTTGATATAGATCCGCACCAAAGACTGTTGAAGAAATAGCAGCTCATGGCAATTGGGGAAGAGTGCCTCGTGATCGAATCATTGCTCACAGACAGGAAGCAGAGAGTGTCCATAAATGGGGTTAATCTAAGTGGGGATCATAACAAGTGGCGTTCACAGGAACAGTCTTGGCCCGTTGTTGTTTATAATATATATCAATGATCTGATGAATGAATTACTAGTGATATGAGCAAAATTTGCCGATGACACGAAGATAGGAGATAATTGATTCAAACGTAGAAGTTTAGGGACTTCAGGATAGGATTTAGACAAACCTCTCCTCTTGTCAGAAAAGTGGCAGATGCAGTTTTCAATGTAATAAATGCAATGTTCTGAAAGCTCGGATGTCCATAACCCCTAGCACTTACTAAGTTAAATAATGTATGAATTAACCATACAGAATGCGAAAAGGACTGGGTTATGGTAAGCAGCAACCTTAAACCAAGACAGCAATGCACGTAACGTAATCAGCAAAAAGATTATCTGGGATATATATCAAGAAGTGTAAGCAACAGAAAGTCCAGAGGTCAAACTGCAGCTTTATACATCATTAGTAAGGCCATCACCTAGATTATGCAGCTCAATTCCTGGTCTCCATAATTACAGAATGGATATAATTTCGTTAGAAAACATTCAGCGTAGATACTAAATTAATAACAATAGCACTTAGAAATCTTTCCTTAATGAAAGAAAGATGAAGACTCATCAAGTTAATTCACTGTTTAGACGAAGAATGAGGGAGACTGATCGAAGTGTATAAGTGGAAGATAGGTATTAATAAAGGAATATTAACAAGGCCTGAGATATCTCTCCAGAAGAACCCCCAAAACAGTAAATGATTTAAATTATAAGTTTAGATTGGGGGAGAAAGGTCAAAGGAAAAGTAATGGTTTGGAAATAGGTAGTAATGAGTAACAGTCTACCTAGGCTGGGTTTTAGAGCTAGACTTTGTAGTTTCAAAATTAGGTTGGATAAATACCAAGAAGTGGGATGGGTTGGATTGAGTGGCATGCACATCAGAGCTTATTTCTTGGTAGCAATTGAAATTTGGATAGGGTTACAAAAGTTTGTAGTGGAAGAATGTAAAGACCGCCCTAGTATGGGCTGCAGCTGCTGCAGTGTTCCTCCTTTCTTATGTCTTATGTTCTTATGTGTTGGCTTTAACGTGTTTCTCTTTCGCAATCACCTCTTTTCAGCAACTTTTTGACAACCCAGTCGCCACTCATTGCAGTACTGGCGAACCTATACATGAACATCTAGAACCGAACGTTTTCTTCTCCACCATTATTCCATCGTCTGTCACCTGGCTCCGTTATGTTGACGACATTCTCCTCATAACTCCTAAACGCTCAACGTACAAAGCTCTCCAAGACAAGCTCAACCCGGTCGAGCCTTTCCAAATCATCTACTTGAAGAAGATGTCGACAACACGCTTCCTTTCCTTGATGTCCTGCTCTGCACACTGACCACGAAACAATCTTTTAAGTCTATCGAAAACCCCCACCAAATCGCTCTTCTCCACTTCCACTCTCACACACACCAAAACCAAACGTGGTGTAATTATAGGCTTCCTTCCTATGTGCCCTCAATCTCAGCAACGATTCCTGAGGAAAATGCACTATAATTGAACAAATATTTTCAAAACTCCCTATCCTCGTCACTTCATCAGAGACCAGCCGACTGCGGCAAAAACCTACTATCATCTATCAACACACCCAGAGAAGACACTGCCGAGAAAGAAACATCGACCTTCCCCAACTCCATAGCCAAACATGTTTCCAACAGCTTTGAGAAACATCATTAACAAGTAGAAGAATTGAGACACTTAAGCAACACCCAGGGAATCTTTAATGAAAGAAACGTTTCGCCACACAGTGCTTCATCAACCAAAACAAAGTAGAAATGGGTAAGGAGAGAGAAGATGAGGAAATCAGTCCCTCAACCTGGAATCGATGTGTCATCCATCACTCTTGTAGAAAGTGCCGCAATGGCCGAGAGTGGCTTATATACAGGGTGAGAAGATTGAAGCCCGGAGGAGTCGGGATCTCAGTGGGACAGCCACTAATGTAAGTAGTCAACGTCCAAAGGTTTGGGCAAGCGTTGAAGTCTTTTGTACCAAGATTCCATGATGTTGCATGTCAAGACAGATAAGAAAGAATGGATAATGAAAACCGACAAAAAGAATATTTGAAGAATTGAGACACTTATGCAACACCTGGGAAATCTATTAGAAGAAACGTTTTCGCCACCCAGTGGCTTCATCAGTCCATACAAAGTAGAAATGGGTAAAGGAGAGTAGAAGTTAGAGGTAATCAGTCCCTCAACCTGGATTCGATGTGTTCAGTCCATCACACTTGTAGCAAGTGCAGCAAAGGGCCAGAGAGGAGGATTATATACTGCGGTGAGCAGAGTTAAGCAGAGAGGCCGGGATCTTAGTGGGACACTGCCACAATGAGTAGTCATCGTCCAAAGGTTTGGCAAGCGATGAGTCTTTGTACCAAGATTCCATGATGTTGCAGTGTCTGACAGATTCTGTGAATTGTTTAGAAAACCGACAAGTTGAAGAATTGAGACACTTATGCAACACATGGGAAACTTTTATTGAAGAAACGTTTCGCCACACAGTGGCTTCATCAGTCCAATACAAAGTAGAAATGGGTAAGGAGAGTAGAAGTAATAGGTAACAGTCCCTCAACGCTGATTCGATTGTTTCAGAACCATCACTCTTGTAGAAAGTGCAGCAAGGCCAGAGAGGTGGCTTTAAAATTAAAACTACTTGCGTGAGAAAGTTGAAGCAGGAGCGGCGGGATCTATAGTGGGACCAGCCACTTAATGTAAGTAAGGTCATCGTCCAAAGGTATGGGCAAGCGTTGAAGTCTTTGTACAAGATTCCATGATGTTGCAAGTCTGACAGATAGAAGAATGGTTTTGCAAACCGACAATTGAAGAATGAGACACTTATGCAACACATGGGAATCATTATTGAAGAAACGTTTCGCCACACAGTGCTTCATCAGTCCAATACAAAGTAAAAATGGGTAAGAGAGAAGAAGAAGTATGAGGTAATCAGTCCCCTCAACCTGGATTCGATTGTTCAGTCCATACACTCTTGTAGAAAGTGCAGCATAGGGCCAAGAGGTGGCATATATACTGCGGTGAAAGAGTGAAGCAGGAGGAGGCGGATCTTAGTGGGACAGCCACTATGTAAGAAGTCATCGACCCAAAGGTTTTGGCAAGCGATTTGAAGTCTTTTACAAGATTCCATGATGTAGCAGTGTCTGACAGATACGAGAATGGTTTTGAAAACCGACAAGTTAAGAATTGAGACACTTATGCAACACTTGGAATCTTTATTGAAGAAACGTTTTCGCCACACAGTGGCTTCATCAGTCCAATACAAAGTAGAAATGGGTCAGGAGAGTAGAAGTATGAGGTAATCAGTCCCTCAATCCAGATTCGATGTGTTTCAGTCCATTTCACTCTTGTAGAAAGTGCAGCATAGGGCCAGAGAGGGCTATATACGCGGTGCAAGAGTTGAAGCAGAGGAGCGGGATCTTAGTGGACACCTGCCACTAATGTACGTAGGTCCTCGTCCAAAGGTATGGGCAAGCGATGAAGTCTTTGTACCAAGATTCCATGATGTTGCAGGTCTGACAGATAAAGAAGAATGGTTTTGAAAACCACACGTTGAAGAATTGAGACACTTATGCAACACATGGGAATCGTAATTTAAGAAACGTTTCGCCACAACAGTGGCTTCATCCAGTCCAATACCAAAGTAGAATGGGTAATGAGATAGAAGTATGAGGTAATCATCCCTCACCTGGATTCGATGTGTTCATCCATCAATCTTGTAAAAGTGCAGCATAGGGCCAGAGAGGTGGCTAACTACAAGGCGCGAGAAGAGTTTTTGTGAAGCAGGAGGGGCGGGATCTTAGTGGGACCTGACACTAATGTATGTAGGTCATCGTCCAAAGGTTTGGGCAAGCGTTGAATGACAATTACCTTTTGGGAAAGCAGCACTTAACACTTCTAGCACACTTATGACAGATGAATGTTCACTGTGTACAAGCCAATCCACCACAAGCTTACTAAGTTTATAAGAACCCTGGCATGTTCCCCGCTCAAAATGTCAGCACTGCAATTCTCGTCAAATTGTTCTTCAAGCCACTACAGGAAACACTGGTATGCCAGCAGCAACTGCAGAACTATACAGACATCCTGGCCCTAAGACAAGCTATTACAGCAGCTGCCTTGTTTGTTTTTAAATTTTGTTCTTCTTTTTTTTTTTTACTAGAGAAACTATATGTCTAAAATTAGGGGGGGGGGGGTTAGTCTTGTTCTGCTACTTTATGCTGCCCTCAAGCTTGCTGACAGTGCCTCACCAAGGCCCGCGCCAACTCACCCCCGGACACCTGCTTGCAGCAGGCAGGCAGGCAGCAGGCACAACAGGAACACTGTCCGCAAGATGAGCGGAGTGGCGGCACTGAGGACACGGCACTCAAGCACCCATGGTCTGGCAAAAAAAACCGCCTCTAACCACAAGCACATAGAGCGAACGACATGATTCCAAATCGAGGAAGGAGAAGGGATAAGGAAAGGATATTCACCTCGCTAGACACAGGCAATATGGGTGTAGTGGCCTGCAGGTCGCAGTGCAAAATTGTTCAAAGGTCATTCACTGTGCCCACAGGCGCTCGAGAGTTACAACCCTTTACTACTTTGTTAACTCCACCCCAGCACTTAACACATCTAGCACACGTGTCTGGAATGACAGATCAATTTTCACTACATAAGAAACTATTTCTCACAACACGAACGTACGGCCGGAACACTGTAGAACGTTTTTCAAAAAGGCATTCTGGATTCAGCAAATGCATTGCACGTTTTCACAATCCATTTAGATCTTAGTGTAATTACCTCCTAGACACTTGGTAAGATTCACTGTGACCGTGTCCTGGTTCGTTTTCTTCAACATTCAATACGAGTAGAGTTGTTAATTTCAACAATCCTATCACAGATACTAGAAATACAAGCTCCTTCTCAAGTTAAGAACTTTGTAGATCTGGACAGCCAAGAAATCCTGAGCGCTTCATTTGCATTAACTTCCAAGGGTCGGAGAGAACTTTCCTCTAGCTTATAACAACAAGGGAGCAGCATAATCAATAAGGACTAACATAGGCTATGTACATCATTCCACGATTCTCACATAGCACCATAGTTTGGGATTGTAGCCACAACAGCTTGAGAGCATTAGGCCTTAGCTTTACATTTCTTGTTTAGGTTGTGTTAAAGTGGTTTGTTAAAGGGTACATCTACTCCAAGATACTGTAAGTTTTAAACGTAGCTAATGATTTCATTCACGCCTGCCAATTAGATGGGTGAGGGATGTCGTTTGCTTGTTAATAGCTTTGTTTTAGAGGAAGTATTATGAGCCCTATCGATTACAAATTGCATGAACTTCATAAGAATGATATTCATCTTCTATGCCCTGTTGTATGGATCATGATATCATCAGCATAGCTATAGCTATATGTTTAGTTAAGGCAGTAGAGCATTATGAGAGCATTAATCAGAAATTAAATAGCTGGACTAAGAACTCCTCCCTGCGTGTACCTAAAGAACATTTCTTTAGATCACTCTGAAGCCTTGGTAAAAGGACAGGGGATACTCTATTGACAGGTATCCTATTAGCCAGCAGAGTAAGCGACCACCATATTCATTTTTGCTATTTCATGTAGTATAAACGGTTTCTGTTCGCAATATCAAATGCGATTTAGATCAAGAAAGGTGGAAAACTAGTAAGGATGTGGCAGTGAGAAAGGTGAAATACAGTTCTGCACACTTTTATAACTTTCATGAACCCATAGAGGTAGGGGAAAGTTGGTGTCCTGATTTCTGTAGTACAGTCCTGTTAAGTATCATTCTCTCAAAAGAATTACAAGACAACTAGTTAAGGAGATCGCCTAAAGTACAGCTGTGGGCTTAGGGATAGCACAATGACATTGGACCAGGCCGTATGAAGAACGCCCTCAATGTAACTGAGATTATAACAGGCCAACAAAGGTTTCTGGCACTTCCTAGAGTTTTGAAAGATCATAGGATAATACCATCCAGTCCATGAGCAGTTGATCGAACCTTTGGTTAATGCATTATCTAATTCATACTCGGTAAAGAGGCACTCACTCTCATCAATATTTTGCTCATAAAATTAATCAGTTTCAACATTTCATCAAAGTACTCTATTAATTTTTTTCTAAGATGAGATGGAAGGCTTCATTCCTGGATGTTTTGGACAAACATTTATGAGGTCCTTTGCATTTTTTCAAGAGAAAAGATGAGCAACATTGCAAAGGGTTTTCCCCCCTTTTTTCCTGGTTATATTTTATTTATACTTTCCATGCCAACTCAAAGGGGTGGACCTATATAATCCACTAACAACTGTTCCCAAACCTGTTGCCTAAGTTCTTCCTTTCTATTTGCATTTGTTAGTGCAGCTTGGAACGTTCTGAGCAGGTCTGGGTTCTACATTCACGATGCATTACCAATCCTCCTATCTGACTGTGTTAGAATGCGCAATCTGTGGTATCATTTATAGTATTTACATTGGTTTTTATTGTTATTTATAGTGAGGGTCTTTTGTTTCCTATTCCGCCCACTTGATCTGTGAGAACACTCTCATTAGTGGTAATTAAATCATCAATAAATTTTGTGTGCCAATGGGCCGTAATTCTTATACCATTCATCCAAGTGGTTAATAAAGTTGTCTCCTGTGTCTGGTTTGAGAATAATTTTCTCCTTCTGTATTTAGCTCCTTGATTGCTGAGATGTGATCTAAGAAAGACATTGATAGTCTGGGTAAGTGATCAGATAGAAGATCATCAACTGATGACAATCATGCATGTATATGATGTAATTAAATCCAAGACTCAGATCAAGTAAGCACCATATAGTAGAAGGCTCGTAAGCCCACATTCGAACCATTATCATGCTCATTTAGTGCAATCTCACTAGTTTAAGTTTTCCATTGGTGTATTGTATATAGCCCACCCAATATCCTTATGCTGGCATTAAAAAATCTCCAAGATGATGGTAGGTTCACAATTGACGATCTGAAAAGCATCAGTCGAAGCTGGTTTCGCAGGGGCATAGAGATTAAAATGTTTATGGAAAAATCGCCTTCGCCATATACTTTGACACCAGAATACTGCATGTTAACTCGACTCTGCAAGGAAGGAGTAATTTGGCAAGTTTTCTTTCAGACATACATCACAGCAACAGTTGTTGACCTTAGGTTTTAAGCTGCATATCCAGCAAGTATTTTTGTGAGGTTGCTCATCTTTCAATCTACATTCCTGCAAACAGATGAACATCAATATTCTTGTTGCACTAATATGATTAAGTCAGCAACCGCTTCCTGATGGAAGCAATTTCCATGAAAGATTTTGTAATGTTATCCATTGATATTGAGTAGTACAATCTCTGCCTCATAAGATGGTAAAACTAATATGCCTTGACTATACAGTGTGCAGCACTTAAAGAGCAAATAACATAGTTTGTATACTTCTTTTATCTCAGGAACCTTTATTCTTAAGCATTTTTCGAATATTGGCAGCAAGTTCAAGGCAATTATTATCCCCCCCCTTTTGGAAAAGGCAAGAGTCATGGCTTCTTTCTTACAAATTGCTGGAAGCGAACTGGGATATGCTGCACTTTTGACATCATCACCTATGCTCAAGACAACATCCTGATTACCTATATTATTAAACTTGTCAGGATCTGTTCAAGATCTCAATTTTTTCCGGAAATTTGTTATAATATGAGTAAGTCAAGGCGAATCCAAATGCCTCATCGGAGATGGCACTTCTGGTTAGTGCCTTTCTTTAACACCTATCAACCTTAATTAACAGTACTCAAGGTTACATAGATGTGCTCTGTTTCAACTTCATTGCAGTAGGTCCCTGTGCATCTGACTCCTCTCCAATTTCCAGGGAGTTACCTGTTGTGACCCGTTCTGACTGTTTGTAGTTGGTGTGATTGGAGAAATGACAAAAACTCATCTCCATATTTCAGAGTAGCCATAGTATCTGGAGTGCAGACCAGTAAGTTCCCATATGTGCCTAGCAGGGATGGCTAGCTCCTGCACAGCTGGTGTTGTGATAGCATGCTGGTATCACCAGAATCCTTTGCATGAGGTGGGGTTCTTGCACACTATGCAGAGGTTCAGTCTCAGATCTGGCTGTGGTAGACTGGATGGCACCATCCACATTTACCATTAAAGGACGTTTACAGGTTTACATCAAAGTTGTTTGGGTTCTGACTGCAGTCCTTTTTGGTAAACTGTAACCCCAACTTCTTACAGATTAATACACTTAAATTTTTGGCTGTCAGGCCTTCTGTGCAATCTCTATGAATGTTTTCCCAGCACACCTTACACACACCAAGAATGTAGTATTCCACAGTCTACTGCAACATGTCCTATAGTGCTGGCATTTAACACCTACGTATAGTGGGTAGTACACTTCGATGTTTTAGGAAACGTAAACCATGCACCCAATATTCGGGGGAGGCACAGGACCCACCCAACAGGCAATAATTTGGGAATTTTCCTAAAGTCTTTTAGCTTGAATGAATGCTCACATAGATTCGGAATGGATGGGTCCATGCATAGAGGTATTCCAAAGATTATGAACTGACAAGAAGACCCATTTTTTATTTAAGTGGAGAGTGTCCTGATGAGGGCGAGAGCAGCTTATTACCCCCATAAGGAAGTACAAAGTAGATCTTGATCAGTTCTGCATTCTGTTCCTCAAAACACAAAGTTGTTGTGTTTTTCCTAAATTGGATCCTTGAGTTAGGTGCTTGTTTGCAGCTGCCATTACCATGCACTCTACAGCAGCGGGGTGTTTGTCAGGGAATTCAGCTTAACACATTCTTCCTTTGAAGAAAGACTTCTTCAGCCTCTGTGCAACCACGGACGTTTAGTATCGACATGGTGTACGAGTCAAGTGAGCTGACTACGTCGTCGCTCTACCCTTTCCTCTCGCTTTTTCTCTTTTGTTTTACTTTAAAAGTTCTGGAAGCTTCATCATTTCACACCTGCAAATAGGTTCCTCTAATGACAGTTGCAGTTTGCATGATGATATCTGGTGTAAGACTCACAACACAAGGTTCCTGCTTATTTTCCCCTATAGCTATGCAAGAGCAAATATTACACTACAAAGTCAAAGTCCCAAAATATATCACAAGACACAAGTGCTCCAAGTTCAAAGAACACCACCAACCATACTCACCAGATCACCACCACTCAATACGACACAACACCCCACCAAAAACACACTCAGAGACCTACTCGTTGTGTGGTAATAATATGTAAATATAATGATATAATGGATGGTACAGGCGAGGTCATACCTTATCACAAATTACCAAGATTCAAAAGAGAGAGAGAGAGAGAAAGAGAGAGAGAAGAAGAAAGAAGAGAGAGAGAGAGAGCGAGGAGAGAGAGAGAGAGAGAGAGAGAGAAGAGAAAGTAGTAAATATTGAGCAAAAAATTAGAATTCTGTCCATACAATCACTAAACAAGAGGTTCAGTTCAAATGATAACTTCCACGTGAGTTAGTTCAGGCTACTGCCACCTAATGTACCTCACTGAAAAATTATATAGAGCAGACATCACAATGGAATGCTGAAGACACCTCTTACCCCAACCAATAGATTATAAACAGTATTAATAAAAAAAAAAAAAAAAAAAAAAAACTAGGTAATGTTACAATATGAAAATGAGAAAAATCACTGTGGTGGACTTGGCTTGGTCCATCCTGGGTAACTCACAACACGTTACGATGTTATATATGATGCAGGCATAAGTGTGGTCAGCTGTAGATAATGAACCTGTACCTAAACCAATCTCACTTACACACGCGTTACTATGTATAAACAAGTGATACCAAGTACACCAAGTGTACACTTATCACTTAGAATATACTTTTGTTGATGTAAATATAGGTGAGATGGTACACCGCCTGTCGTAAAAACAACTCACTTCTCAAAGTCACACACTAGGCCCCAGCTTCTGGAGTTACCACGTTTTAATGTTGTTTATTATGTGTCATTGCGATCTGTTGCATTACATGGAATAGATTTCCGCACCATAGACTGTTAAAGAAAGTGGCAGCTCATGGCATTGGGAAAAGTGCTCTCGTGGATCGAGTCATGGCTCACTGCAGGAAGCAGAGAGTGTCCATAAATGTGGTTAAATCCGAGGGGGGATCTGTAACAAGTGGCGTTCCACAGGACCCAGTTTTGGGGCCCGTTGTTTTTTTATAATATATATCAATGATCTTGATGAGGGAATTACTAGTGTTTATGAGCAAATTCGCCGATGACACAAAGATAGGTAGGATAATTGATTCAAACGTAGATGTTATGGAACTTCAGGAGGATTTAACAAACTCTATTTTGGTCAGAAAAGTGGCAGATGCAGTTCATGTAGATAAATGCAAGGTTCTGAAGTTGGGAGTGCCCATAACCCTAGTACTTATAAGTTAAATGATTAAACTTAGCCATACAGAATTGCGAAAAGGACTTGGGGTTAGCTTTAAGAAGAGACGGACAAAAAATAGGGAGTGGGAGGGCTGGTTTGATTGGGTCAAGGGGTAGGGGATTATTTCTTGAGTAGCTTTAGGTAGATGTCGTTTTAAATAAGGACCTGCCTCGTATGGGCCAGTAAGGCCTTCTGCATGTTCCAACATTCTTATGTTCTATGTTCTTATGGTGAGCAGCAACCTTAACCAAGACAGCAATGCCTACCCCGTACATAATAAGGCAAATAGATTACTGGGATTTATGTCAAGAAGTGAAGCAACAGAAGTCCAGAGGTCATACTGCAGCTTTATACATCATTAGTAAGGCCCCCACCTAAGATTATGCAGCTCAGTTCTGGTCTCCGTATTACAAAATGGACATAAATTCGTTAGAAAACATTCAGCGTAGGATGACAAAATTTAATACATAGCATTAAATCTTCCTTTGAAGAAAGATTGAAGACTCTTAAGTTACATTCCATTGTAACAAAGAATGAGGGAGACCTGATCGAAGTGTATAAGTGGAAAAAGGTATTAAATAAAGGGAATAATAAGGTGGAAATAAATGGATGAAATACCGACACAATGGAAAATATTAACACAAATGCAGTATAATGTGATCCTTATTGACAATGTTTCACCCCCACAGTGGCTTTTTCAAGTCACAAACAGAACTACCTGGGGTGGAAGGAACGCGAGTATTTATAGTCCGGTTCAGAAGCTGAAGTCAGGTGAAAAATGTTGCATCTGATGATGTACCGAGTGGGTTATAGAGTCTAAAAAACTTGGGTAGCTTGGAAAGGAATTGGACAAGTTTGTGAGCAGACCTTCTACAGTGTTTCTTATGTGGGGTAGCGACGAAGAGTTTCTTGGGAAGTGGTTCAGCATGTTATAGAAGCCACTATTCTGGTTGAAGTTGTCTGATATAGTGGTGACGTGTACTTAGCAGTGGTGACGTGTACTTAGCTCAGTGGTGACTGTACTTAGCTCAGTGGTGACGTGTACTTAGCTCAGTGGTGACGTGTACTTAGCTCAGTGGTGACGTGTTTCTTAGCTCAGTGGTGAAGTGTACTTAAACTCAGTGGTGACGTGTACTTAGCTAGTGGTGACTGTACTTAGCTGAGTGGTGACGTGTACTTAGCTCAGTGGTGGGCGTGTACTTAGCTCTGTGAAGACCTGTTTTTTTGTGCTCTCTGTGAATCTGAACCAGGATGCCCTCTCTTGAGCAGCTTTACCAGCAGCTGAGAGAAGGCTCAGAGTTGCTAAGATGGAGATACGGCGATTAACGGAGGGGAACAAGAGGGTTTGTAGTAATCCTCCTGTTGTGAGTCCCAGTTAAGAGGGAGCTTTGGGCAGTGGCCGGGCAACATGGAACCATGGCTGAAGATCAAGAAAAAGGTTGGAGAGGCAAAACAATGAGAAACCAGAAGACTACCGTGGAAACTTCCAACCCATTCTCGGTGCTACCCGACGAATGTGAGTGTTCTACTGGAATGCCACAACGAGCACCAAAGAACATTGGCAGACCATGAACTCCCTAAAAACCCCAAAGAAGACCTCGAGAACTTTC
>NW_026474675.1:0-10538 GCF_026875155.1 Cherax quadricarinatus
TAGCTTATGAATAGGCAGGAGAGGGGCAGTAGTCGTAGGTGGTATCACTTTTTTCCGTGGGGAAAGTGGGTCGCCCCCAAAGGGTTAGGCAAGTGAAGAATTTCCCTTATTAAGACCCCAAGATGTTGCTGTGTCAGTAGGAAAATGTAGATGAATGGTTCAGAGAACCATAATTTGATAAAATTAGACACATGTGCAACACTGGGTATCTTTTATGAGGAAAACTTTTGTCACACGTGATTAGTCCATACAAAGGGAGATGGTAAGAAACAGGAGGAATTTGAGGTAATCAGCCCCTCAGCCTTGAGTCGATGGGGTCAGTCCATCAATCTTGAAAAGAATACAATATCTGTGGAGAAGGGTTGTTTATACCGTGGGCAGGGAGGTGAGCAGTCCTAGGTGGTGTCACTTTTTATTTTTTAAAGATACACAAAAGACCAAACTCCCCCCCTATTGACTTCGGGACCTCCATTTCGCAAAATCTCCTCTGGGGCAACTCCAAGCAGCCGTGCCCGGGGGAAGATCCCTTCCCCAACATTCCCGGTTCGCTAACTCCCCGCATCAGACAAGCCTTTTTAAAAATTTCCTGGGAAGTTATCCGAAACTGCATTCTTTCTAAAAGTATATTATTTAATTTTTGTATTTTTTTTAAATTTTTTGTTTTGTGTGTGTGTGTAAAATCCCCTATTTTGTATCACCTAGTTGTGGTTAAGGGGTCGTTCCAGCTCCTGAAACCGCCTTTCACTGGCCGTACTGATCAATTTCCCTGCTATGAGCTTGATCATATTTTCTTAAAACGGGTTTTATAGATTTTGCCTTATACTCATTTCCAGTGTTTCCTTTCCGATAACTTCGGGGCTGAAAGAAAATAATCTTAACTCCTGTGATTTATCGAATCTTAAACTTCAACTGTGACCCCTTTTTGCTGGCCCCATCTCGGAAACACCCTATCTGTGTTACCTTGTCGTTTTCCCTCAGTATTTTAGTCACTTCATACCCTCCCTTCTCTCCTGTCTTCCCGTGTGTAGGGGATTTTTTTTCCTCTCCTGTAGGACTGCCCCTTGCTCCCGGTAGTCATGTGCAAAAACCCTTTTCCCGGGGTAGTTTCCTTTCGGCTTGGCTAGGTATGGGTTCCAAACTTGTGCTGCATACTCCATATAGACCTAAGACACGGTATACAGGGTCCGAAAATTCCTTTTGCGGGGTTTGGGAAATTGTTCTTGGTTTATAGGCGCCCCTATTTCGCAGCAGTTATGTGGTTTATGTGTGCCTCAGGAGATGTGCCCCGGGATTATATCACCCCAAGATCTTTTTCTGAGTGTGATTTGTGTTTCTGGTCCCCCCTAGACGTACTCGGTCTGCGTTTTTTGCCCTTCCCTAATCTTCATGACTTTGCACTTGGTGGGGTTGAACTCCAGGAGCCAGTTGTTAGACCAGGCCTGCAGTCTGTCAAGATCCCTTTGTAGTTCTATTTGGTCCTCATCCAATTGAATTCTTCTCTCAACTTTACATCATCTGCAAAAAGGAAACATTTCTGAGTCTATTGCTTCTTTTCATGTCCTTCACAAATACCAGAAACAGCACTGGTCCTAGGACTGACCTCTGTGGCTCCCCGCTCGTTACAGGCGCCCACACTGACACCTCGCCATGTACTTTGACTCGCTGTGTCTTCCTAACAGGTATTCCCAAATCTACTGCAGTGCCTTTCCTGCTATCCCTGCCTGGTCCTCCAGCTTTTGCACTAATCTTTTGTGTAGAACTGTGTCAAACGCTTTTTTACAGTCTTACTGCTGTCACCCTGTCAAAGAACTTCAGTAGGTTTGTGACACAGGATTTCCCTTCCTGAAACCGTGCTGCTGTCGTTGATAAGCTCGTTCCTTTCTAGGTGCTCCACCACTCTTCTCCTGATAATCTTCTCCATGACTTTGCTTACTATACATATCATTGACACTGGTTTGTAGTTTAATGCTTCGTGTTGTTTCCTTTTTTTTTTTTGAAATCCCGGGCTACATTTTTTCTGTCTTCCATACTCAGGTAGTCGCCCTGTTTCGACAGAAGTGGGTTTAAGATTGTTGTTGGTGGTACACATAGCACCTCTGTTCCCTCTCTCAGTACCCATGGAGGTGTGTGTGTGTGTGCACAATACTGTTTGTCTTCCTACCCTATCTATGCTCTGTATGCTTGGTTCCATTTATTCTTGGCATTTTGTTCCATTTGTTGTTGGATGTTTCGTTCTGTTTGTTTATGGTGTTTTGTTAAGCTTCTCTTGGTATTCTGTTACGTCTGCTCTTTGGTGTTTCGTTTCTGCGTTTGTTCTTGGTGTGTTGCATGCACTGTTCTTGCAGTTTTCGCTCCCTCTCTTTCTTCCACTGCAATTTTTCAGTAGATTAAACACTATTTCTCCCAATTTTGATAGAGTTATAACAAGACTGGGCTTCTACTGGTTCCTTACTCTGTTTAACATAAATAAGTATTTGTATTTTTCCTTGAGTTTTTAGTGTATCCTCCACAGCTCTGGAATTACGGCTTACTGTCGGTGGGTCTGGCCTTCCTGGCGTGGGAACTTGGGTCGGGGTTCTTCAGGCAGTTGTCGCTGATCACCTCTCCGTAATGGACCTCTGATGGCGGTGTTCATCATCGGCTCTCTTCATGCCTTTCACTAATTCCAGTAAAGATTTTCAAAGTTCTGCTGGCGGTGTTCCTCGTGGCTCTATTATGCCAATTCAGTAATACAAAGTAGTACGTGTGAGGAATTACATGCGCGGAGATTCACTATTATTTACATACATTTAATTTTGGGTAAGATGTAACTAGGACAAATTACTCACTAGATTTAGTTGCACCTCTTAGGCAAGCGGGGCTTTTAAGTCACAATAGGTCGGCGAAAAGTAACCTCCGATGTCCATTATTCCCCAGTACACTCACTCCAAGGGGACCTATTATACATTAAATTTAAGAAAACCAGTAACTCTGGGAAAATTGCATCGTGGACTGTATAATTGTTTGGGATCTTAAGTGGGGGAACACGTGATAGGGTCTATTGCATTGTTTTAAAACTAACAGCATATGGTGAACACATAAATAAATTTTTATTATTTACACTTACCATTTGGAGAAAAAGATGGAATATACCTATCGATACTTAGACAGTTAGAAATTATGTAGGCCAACGAAAACAACCTGTAATAATGCGTGAGCGTTACTTATCCATAGCGCGCTGTTGGCAGGCAAGCCACCAGAACCCTGGGGAGTCCGATTCCACTCGGCGATTATCGTGACCCAGCCTTCCCCCATTTTTTTTTTTTTATTTTGGCGTCCTCCCCCTCTCCCTATCTCTGTGGCTGCTGGAATTTTTTTCACTTGAAAATTAAATTTAGGAGCAGCAAACACATTTTACACATTATTTACATAACTGAATATTTAACATTATTTATTTAGGAAAATTGTCAAATTTTCCACAGATTTAAGCTTACCAAAGGATCCTAACAAAACCTCTTTCCTGTCCTACGAGTCAATAATGACATCCTAATGTAACTCGGAATAGAGAAAATTTATACTCATTATAAACTCCATTCAGGACCTTCACGATTAAGCAAAGAAGTTATTGTGATGTCCTTACAGTCTTTAAAATATATTGAACCATTACCTTGCTGTACCTTTAAAGACAGAGACAACTGTGACACTTACATACCTGAAGAATAGAAGTGAAAATGCTTGTAGCTAGAACAATTCACAAATATGGAAAAACTTTTAGGTGTTTTCAGTCTTTCATGCAACCATTATCAAGTCAGAGCATTATCAAGCGTGACTTGATTTTAGTCCAGGAGGGTTTGGAAACGTCTTGTCTAAAATTGATCTCAAGGAGTAGGTTATTTGGGGAGTTAACATAGCCGTCTTACGAAATCATCCAGGGATACTATCTTCCTCTGTCGGTGTAGGACTGACACTTGGCTGCCCAACTTGGCCTCAACTACACATTGTTTGCATATAGTATCTTTAATTATTAATCTGGCACAGTGAGAAATTACTGATGAGGTTTACAGATTATTAATCTGAATTATTAGTGCAATTAATTTTGGGTTAGTGTGTACTAAAGCCAATAAATTACTCATCAAGGCTTAGTTACACCTCTGAGGTACAAGTGGGACTTAGGTATGTAGTAAGTCACAGGATTGGCTACTCCTTCGATGTCACCTCTCAAACCACACTCAACAAAAGCTTGACCTATTTTTTTATATTTTATTTAAAACATGACAGTACAAAAAATATAATATATAAAACTATGTAGGGCTATAAAATTAACCAAAATCCTACTATAGCTAAATTACACACCACACCCTTACAACTCCGTGTGGGTACAAAACACCCCCCCCCTCTGTTCCCTCTTCCCATCACTTAAGGCCCAGATAGATGGACAGATATCATTTGTCGGATGCAGTCAAAATCGCAGTATTTACGGTCCACAGCTCAGGGCAAAGCATTTGATTCAGTCGACATTACCAAACTACTGATGCTTAAATTACCAGTATGCAAGAGTCAATTGTTGTAGATGTCACCATTATATTGGGAGGTGGACATCGAAGTTTTACAGCTTTGGTAGTAAAGACGCTACCAACGGCTACCAAACGACAATTTTGGCCAGAAGTCTTGCTGCAGAGCCAAGCGAGTGAAGGACCTTGGCGTAGAGCCAATGTAGGTATCCTGGTTGAGAGGCCGGCCAAAATAGAGACTTTCTGTCCACACGACGGACTTTTAAGGAAGGAATTGGTTTTATAAAGATCCCCCAGTTGGGTTGTCATTGGTGGCACGATTCCACATGAATTCCCTGTAACACCAGAAGAAATGGGGAAGCCGAAACCACCGAACCAAGTATCAGGGGGAGTATATGAGAATGAGTGGTGCATTTAAACGAACCGCCGGTAAGCGAACGAGGTAGGGAGTTAGTTATGACACTCATTTCTTGAGTTCAAGAAATCCCATTAGGGTCATTGTAATCAAGTAGTTAGAGACCATTAGAATCCACGCCGGACAGGGCAGGTGGCGGCGGAAATCATAAGTCAGCACCATTATAACACTATTTGATAAATTACAGGATTTGCACTAATTTGATTGATTACAGAATTTTAGGAACTAATCATAGAAATAAAAAATGTAGTTTTAGGGCTTTTAATACAAAGAGCTGTGCATTATCCCAGTGCATATTACACCAAAAGTTGTGTATCAGTACATTATTCTGTACACCAAGGTAGGGAGTAATCAGTAATTGCAGCAGATGGGTATCCTTTATTGTTGAAAAAAAAAAGGTTTCACACCAACAGTGGGCTTCTTCAGTCAATTACTGAAGCAGAAGGTGTAGTACAGTACGAATCCGCCCCAAGATAATGTAATCAGTCCATCAACCTTGGAGGAATAGTATTGAGGTGGGCAAGTGTCTCTCTCATCGCTTGTCAGTATTTATACCATTTTCAGCACACCGTGATATATATTTCTTTGTATATGTCACAGATAGGCATGTCTGTCTTAGTAGTGTATATACACTGGTGTACATGCATTGGAGTTATCTCTCCTGTATTACAGTGAAAGTTTACTTTGATCTCTATTTTCGGGATTAAAATATATAGGGATTATAAAACCCAGTTTTCTGGTGTACTCTTGACCTGCTTTATTATTATTATAATCAAGGGGGAAGAGCTAAAACCCGTGAATTATACAGCCACTTGGGGGGGGGGATGGGGATATGTGGAAGGCATTCAGCTTAATTCGGGGGAAACTGGAGACAGATCTCAATTCCAGCCCCTCCTCACCAAAATCAAGGAACCTCCCTGACGGGCCTTGACCTGCAGCTTTAACGGATCCTCTTCTGTGTGTGGAAAAGGACTTTCGTGTACAGTTCAGGATATTTATTAAAAAAATAAAACGCGTTTTACCACTCGTGGGCGTATGACCATATCATTTACACCAAATCTCATGTATGATACCGTCCCTGCCCTTCGCTTTCGGGTGACTGGAAACCTACTGCCGCAAACGATCACCCCTCAGTTTTGCCTGGCTTGCATTGGTGTGAGGTGGTTTGCACTGCGCCTTGTTGGCTCCTCGGAAAATTACTGGCTGTCAACATGGCGGTTTGTCATAGACGCCGGTTTTAATACTATGGTATTGAGCTTCTCCGAGGGACGATTTTGCCTAGTTCAGCGCAGAGTTCTCTTACTAAGATCATCAGAGGACGTATGGAATTCAAGATGGAGAATTATACAGAAGGCTTTAAATGGAGCACATCGGAATATTCGTTGAAACTGTCCAATTGGAACGGTATATAAAATCGTTGGTAATCGTTTCAAGTGACGTGACTCTTGATGTTACACATGCTGTACGTGTGAGGAATGACTTGATGTATCCAGGCATTTAACCTGGACAAGTTACGTAAACGTTCCCTTTTTGAGAGGATGAAGCTGATATCGGAAAATTCTTGAGAAATATGGGACAGTCATTTTGCCAGCATGGTATGGGGTAGCAGGAGCCTAACGCAAGGTTTGCCTGAAGGCACTTTTTAACCTTTTAAAATGACATTGAGACGAGACATCCCATACCCGTCTTACACGTTTATCTTTCAGGAATTCAGGATGGATTACAGGTCATGGTTTTAAATATCCCGGGCCAAAAGGCGTAGTTGTTGCCTATGTAGTGGTATGACCTCATAGCTGCAGCATGTGATAAGAAAAGACGCGTGCCTGAAACTGTGGTAGAAGAAGACGACGCCCTGTTTACGGGTGGCAGGTGAGGATCAATCACCTGAGGGAGGGCGTAGTCGTTTTTGTGGAGTGGATGGTTGGAGCAGCTTTTAGGACTGGGGGTGAAGTCCCCGTCAGTTCCCTACACCAGACAGAATCTCCTCCAGTGCCTTCTGCAGGGATGGTACCACGGAGGAAGTGTTGGACATAGAGAAGAATTGGTGGAAGTTTTTAAAGACCTTGTCACCGCCTGAGGAGGGAGGTTACATCTGAGCAAGAAGTAGCTGGAGATTTATCGCTTCCAGCTTGTCAACGATATGAGAATTTGGGGAATGATGATGTGACGGAGACGTCAGTGGGATTAATAAATCATTGTAAGGTGGATGTTGAGGTTCACCGTGAGGCTTCCACAGACCATGTTTGTTGCTCGGAAAACAAACTTCAATCTATTAAACCAAGTATAGGTTCCCTTGCGTCTTCTTTATCCCCCCAGTGTCGAGATTGGGAGACTACTCTCTCCCATCTTCACTTTGGCCATACTCGTCTTACTCATGGATATCTCATGGAGAGGCGCCCTGCTCCTCTCTGTGAGAATTGCCAAGCTCCATTATCAGTCGCCCCCATTCTGTTGGATTTGCCCATTTTATAAAACGAGCATGCAAAATTTTAAACCCGTCGTCGTCTTCGCTCCGTGCTCTCTCTTTACCTTCCCTTCTCGCTGATGGACCCACCTTTCATCCGGACTCTCTCATTGACTTTTTTTCAACAACTGACTTACTTCACAAATTCTGATACCTTCAGCCCTTTCTACTTCAATCTCTTGCTACCCTCTACCCCCGTACTATCCCCTTCCACGCTGTTTTCTGTAACCTACTGATCATCCCTCCTCCCTTCTGCCATCCAATACCCTCGCTTCCTTCCCTACCTGCAGTGCTGTATAGCCCTTTGGCTTAGCACTTCTTTTTGATTATAATATTAAAAATAATAATACCATCCTAATCGAGTTTTCCATGCGTGCCACAGTTAGTTTCATCTGCATGAATAAGACCGCAAATTTTTAACGAATTCCCCTGCCAATCACAACTGCACTACCCCAATCAACCCTACCCGCCCAAGCTCCTAACCCCATGACCATGGTTTTATCTGAATTTCCCCCTCATACCAGTTGCCCCTGCGAACATTTGTACTACCACATCTAATGTGTCCTTTGACAAACCCCTCTCTGATCAGAACAGTTGTATCATCCACATACCCAATTATAATGGCCAAACCCCCCCAAACCCTTTTCACCCTGGTCCCTCTATGTGACACATACGCTGCTCCACCAATCTATAAAAGGAGTCCTGTATGCACACAAACAATAATTGTGACATGGGGACACCCTGCCTAAGTCCCCTACCCATTACAATCTTCCCACCCAATCGACCATTAATCTGTCCCCTCGCCATTGCACCTCCATACAACCCCTCAACCCACCCCACTATTTCTTCCCCAAACCCCTGACCCCTTTGAGGATGGCTTTCAATGCTTTCCGATCCACTCTATCGTATGCCCCTTTGCCAATTTGAGCGCCACCAAACCTCCCCCCCCTCCCCCCCTTTTGCCTCCACGAAATCCCTAAGTAACCCATGCCCCTCCACCATAGACCTCCCTTTTGCAAAACCAAACTGAGTTTTTGATACTACCCGCCCCACCACACACTTGACCCGATTTCCCAAAATCTTCGCAAACAATTTGAAAATCTGGGCATAACGAGATCGCCCAGAAATCCCGAAGCATATGCTGCCCCTTACCCTTTCGGTACCAATACAACGACACCCGTTGCCTGCTTCTCACCCAGCTCACCTCTCTCCTTATGCAATTTAATAACCAAAACCAAAAAATGCCTCATTAATTCCCAATGCTGCTGATAAAACTCTGCCGGGAGTCCATCATTCCCGGTGCTTTGCCCTTTCGCATTCCACTTAAAGCCCTCCATATTTCTCCCTCAGTTTTTTCTCCACCCAGTGCTTCCCTATCACTGTTATGCAACTGACATACCACACTCCCACACACCTGTTCTAAAACCCATCCCCTACCCCTTCTCGATGGCCAGTACTTCTCATACCACTTATCAGCAAACGCCCCCATTCCTTCCCTAGCTTGTATGACCTGCCCCTCCCTGTACCCTCCTATCGACTCATGAACCTCCAACCATGGAATAGTCATTGCCTGCTGTCTTTGTTTCTGCCTACGCAAAATGCACGATGAAGGTCTATCGCCCCATAACACCTCTTCCACCCCGCCTGTACCCGCACCGCTTGGAAAACCCCTCATCCTGTACCTCACGCCCAGCCTCCCTTTAATTGCCATAATATCATCCATTGGATAAGTGCCGCCACCGCCCCCCTCGCATAACAACCCTGTAACCTATTCCTCCAAATAGTTGGCAAGCCCATATTTTAAAAAAATTGATACGTTTCCCTTCCTTTACTAATATTGCTAATCTGTTCTTTAGCCACACCATCCCACCACATCACCACATCCTCTACCCCATTTACCTCTGCACGTAACCCTCTCACAGCGTTGCAAATCCCTCTATCCCCTCCCTTCGCCTAACACACTTGATTTAACTTCGAATATCCCCTAGATATACCTGCTAGTGGGCTCCCACCCCACCTCTGCTACTACCGCCCGATGATCCGAATAAGCTACTTCTTTTTGTACGGAAAAAATGTCAACCCAACCCCTTGAGATATATACAGCCTATCCAACCTAGCAGCGTAACCCCGTCTTACAAAAAGTGTGCTCCCCCTCCCATTTCCCCTCCTCCAACAGCATCGCGCAACTGAATATCCCTCAAAAAAAATCTCTCAAGGCCGCCGACACGTGCCCCCCCCCCTTTTGGTTCCACGTCAGCCCTCCTAATTACGCAGTTCCAGTCCCCACCAACGATGGCCACTGCAGGGAAACCACCTAAGAAGAAAACTAGTTCTTCACATACAAAATCCCTTTTACTCTCACATCATTTTTTGTTGGTGCATACACACTTACAAAGGATACCCTCTGCCCATCCACCACCCCATCCACGTGCAATAATCTCCCCCCTCCCCCCTCACTTCTTAGCAACACAAACGGGCTCCCCCTCCCTGATCAATATACCCACACCACCTTTCAGACGTGCAGATGGCAGAGTCATAACCTGAAACCCCTCACCTCGAGCTCTCTTCCCTCTTGAAATTGGGGTTCTTGCAGGAACACTACATCCACCCTATATTTATACAGAAACATTCGAAACCATTCCTCTTCACACTATTACACAAATCCATTTACGTTCACAGTCATACACCTAAGGCCTCTTTTTAGTTTCCACCCTTCTGCCTCTCTTCATTCATCCCAGGGCCTCCTGTCCCCGAGCCAGCACAAGGCTTCACACCATCAAACCCCCCCCCTTTTTTTCGATGCTCTTATCGTGACTGCCTCGACAGTGCTCTTCCTTCCTCCCAGACCTCTGCGCCGGCGTCAGGACATCATCTGAGTCTGACGCCGCCCCCTCTCTTCCTCGTGATGCCCTCCACATCCATGTTTTTCTTCTGAGGTTCCCTCACGATTTACCTCAACCCCACCACGTCTCGTTCCACAGCACACGGCGACAACTCACGCTTACTAGTTGGCCCGTCAACCCTGCTATGGTTTTATCATTACATTCCTCTACAGGCAACGCCGGCTCTAACAGCTCAGGAACCCTTGCCGGGGGGCAATGTCCCCAACATTCCTGAAATTTTTTCTAGAGCCGCACCCTCCTGCACTTTATTTGTCTTTTCCCTTGTT
>NW_026474676.1:0-11256 GCF_026875155.1 Cherax quadricarinatus
CTTTAACTTCTGGTTGCTACTCATTGCCCCAGCATGAGGAAATGATGGGTTTTGATCCCTTAGTTTGATGTTGTCAAGTCGGTAAAAAATGTCCTCCTCCCAGCCCCGGGGAAAGCAAATCTGTCCCCTACTCTGTCCTTAAGCAGAAAGCCCTATCCAATATCTAACCTGGCTACCCCCAAACAAAAAAAATATTCTTACCTTCTTGGTGTCTTTTGTAGTAGCATTCCCAGTAGTCGACTCTCACTTTCGTCGGGTAGCCCCGAGAATGCATTGGATGTTTCCACAACAGTTTCCACAGCAGTCTCTTTCTTCTTCGTCGTCTCTACCTTTCCATTCGTCTTCTTGATCGTCAACTTTGTCTCATGCTGTCAGCCACTGTCCACGTTCCCTTCTTGACCAGAGGACTCGAAACAGGAGGACCACTACGAATCCTCTTGTTTTCCTCAGTCAATCGCCGTATCTCCATCTTCGCTACCTCAATTCTTCCTTAAGCTGCTGGTAAAGTTGCTCTATTGAGGGCATCTTGGTTCAGTCACCGGAGCACACAAGACACTTCTTCACAGAGTTAAGTACAGGTCAGTGTGATGTTAAATAAGTGTGATGTTAAATAAAGACATAAGAACTTAAGAAAGTAGGAAACACTGCAACAGGCCTGCTGGCCCATACTAGGCAAGTCCTTCACAAATCCAACCCACTAACAGAACAAATGCTACCCAAGCAATAAGCTCAGGTGCAAGTCCGACTCAATCCAAACCCCTCTCATCATGTACGTTTTATCCAGCCTAAATTTGAAACTACCCAAGCCATAGCTTTTAGAACATAAGAAAGGAGGAACACTGCAATAGGCCTGTTGGCCCATACTAGGCCGTCCTTCACAAATCCAACCCACCTAACAGCATAACTGCTATACCCAAGCAATAAGCTTTGATAAACCTATTTACTCATGTGCAAGACCGATTCAAAGCCAACCCCTCTCAGTAATGTCTTTATCCAACCTAAATTTAAAACTACCCAATGTTTTAGCTTTGATCACCCTACTAGGCAGACCGTCCACTCAACAACTACCCCTATTACCAATGTTCATTTATACATTTTATTAGTTCTCTACATTTATTTGGCATTCTTTTCTGCATGCAAATCTATATTTAAGCTAGGTAAGTGGCCCCTGAAGTGACCTAGAGTCATAAGAAATAAGAAAGGAGGAAACACTGCAACAGGCCTGTTGGCCCATACTAGGCAGGTCCTTTACAATTCATCCCACTAACAAAACATTTGCCCAACCCAATTTTCAATGCTACCCAAAAAATTTGTCAGTATTATATACCATTCTTGCACACACCAAGAAATAAGCCCTGATATGCAAGTCCCACTTAAATCCACCCCTCTCACTCATGCATTTATCCAACCTATCCTCCTTATGGAGGGGGATTCCCCTTCCAAACAATAACTCTCTTCCCTCTCTCCTCCTCCCTGTCTTCCATTCATCAACAACAGCCTTCATAAAGCAACTGTCATGTTAAATGTTCATTCTTTTGTGCATGTAAATCTATCTTTAAGATAAAAAAAAAATTGTTTATAATTCTGGGTGTCAGGAACGGATTAACCCCTTCACGGTCCAAGGCCAAAATCTGAAGTGGTGCTCCAGTGTCCAAGAAATTTTGAAAAAAAAAAAAAAATGATTTTTTCTTACAGAATTAAAGAGCATATTTTTGTGAAGGTAATAAGACAAAAAAAAAAATTCTGATCAGTACTTACCGAGATACAGTGCCAAGAAGTTTGTCGAAAATGATGTGGTGGCGGCAACATTGACGAATTCCACATACACGCATTACATTATTTTGCGTTTTTTGTTGTTTTTTCTTTTCTTTTCCAATTTTTTTCTATTCCTACTAACATTTGGGGCCTGAGAGACCAATACTGTATATAATGTATATATATAAACTCACTGTATTGAACACAATAACCGCACTAAAGTTATTATCATATTTTGTTTACCACTGTGGTTTATTTACATAAACATGCACAAAATATTGTATAATACTAATGTTCTATCATATATTTACATATTTACAATCACTGGACATGGTTTTAGAACTGCTGGAGCTTGTGGAACTCCTTGAAACAAGGCACCATGCACAGGAGGCACCTTACATTCCTCACACATAAACCGAGTGTCTTTGTGTCTTTGTTGCCGTCGTTTTGTTTGTGCACAGACGATGCATCTCTTCTGAGCAAATTTCTTCTGAGTTGAAGGAAGTTGTATTATGAAATGATCACCTTCCCTCCTCAAATGCTTGGGTATATCCTGAGGAATTCGAGGACCGTGTTGTATAGCAGGTGTTCTTACCTGGTACTTCATTATGAGTTGTCTGACAACAGATAAACAAAATTCACCATACGGTGGTCTGTTGCCAGTCTTTATTTGGTACATATTATATGCATTGAGCATTGAAATGTCCATGAGATGGAAGAAAAGTTTCATGTACCACTTGTAACTCTTACGAACAGTCAACAAAACCAATCTGCATGTCACATTTGTCAAACAAGCACATGTTTTGTGTATAATGAATCACTGTCACTGGTTTTCGAATACGTTCATTAGTCACTCGATCAACTTTGCCACTGTCTTCACATTTCATTACGAGTGAATGGTTGTCAACAATGTGACATCTCGTTTGTCATGCCACCGTAATGCCATGATGACATTGGCAGTAAACACCTGCATGTCATCACCATGAGCACCTGCGTTGAGCCTGGGCATATGTTTACGATTAGAAGCACTGTGCCACACACATCTGTCTTGTTCACTCACATGAAATCACCGAGTAAGGGGCTTGTGTACCAGTTATCAGTAAATAACATATGCCCCTTACTAAGATATGGTTCCATCATTGTTCGAACCCATCACCAGAGATACCAATAACTTCATGGTATCTCTCAAGTATTACTGCCAGTGTACACAATGATATCCAAACTAGACCACTTTTGCAATCACACAGTACAAATAACTTTATACCATAGTGTTTCCTCTTGCTTGGTATATATTGCTTGAATGAGTCTTCCTTTGAATAAAATCAAGGACTCGTCAATAACAAGCTTCCTGAAGGGATAAAAATACATGCAGCACTTTTGTTTCGTGTACATAAACACATTTCTGATCTTATATAACCTGTTGGTTCTGTCAGGCCTGGTTTTGTCTGAAAAGTGTAACATGCGTAACAGTATCAGGAAACGATTGACACCTATAATGTCACTAAAACCTGGAGTTGAAATCAGGCGTTCTGTTGCCAGTATGTGGTGACAGTGTGCTTATGCACATGTTGCATAAGCATTATTGTGGCAAAAAAACAGGTACATCTCTGCCACAGTTGTCTCCTTCCACTGGTGTAGCTGTGATTCTTGGTGAGAGAATTGTATTTGCCATGGTGTATTCATAGTATGGTGTTGGTTTCCCTGACAGTGATGCCCATCAGTGGTTCATCGAAGAATAACTTGAAGCATTCCAGTTCACTAGCATTGTTCCCAAGTGGATATGATGGCTTTATTCCACTTTGTGTCTCGTCAAAGTCTTGGGGACTGGGAACAAACTCGTCACTTTCCTGCCAATCCCAGATGCGGTCTGCTGGTGGGTTCTGGATATTGTAACGTGGTTGTGGTTGTGCAGGTTGTGATTGTGCAGGTTGTGGTTGTGCAGGTTGTGGTTGTGCAGGTTGTGGTTGTGTAGGGTGTGGGAGTGTGGGGTCGGGTGAGGCTGGTTGTTGTGCAGAGTCAGCAGCGTGGGTAGTAGCGTGGCCCGCTGCTGGTGCCACATGGGTTGTGCCACCATCACTATCGCCACCACTGCCTGCTCCCTCACTCGCATCATTCATACCCATCGTAACAATATCGTCATCTTCACCATCAGGTCATGGTGTAGGGCCACAGGATGCGCTCCCAGAGTTTCTCCTTCCTCTTGGAACAGCATATGAAACACTACCAGACCGCATGCTACGTCGTACATACTGCCGCTTCACTGGGGAATATTCACCCTCACTGTCACAACTAGAACTGCTTTCAATGATCTTGAAATCACTGTCACTATCGCATTCACTGCTAACATCTGGGTGTTGTACACGACCAAACAGTTTCCTCTTTCGTCCTGGTACAGGTGAACGTGAATGTGAACAATCCGGCCCAGCACCAGAGGTGGAAGGTTGTGGGTCATCAGGGTTTTCATCACTAGTTACGTTATCCTGGGTACTTTTTTCGGCCACACTCGCTTCAAAACCCTGGAATTCACTGTCGCAGACATTTTCATCGCTGTTAGAGCTATCACTTGGGAACAAAAGACCTCCAATCCACCGAGGAGTGAGGTACTTCTTACTGCGAGGCATGGTGAAAATGGACTACCAAGATGGCGTTCCCACAATGCACCGCTGAGTCTCGGATTTTTTTCACAGGGTGCACACCCACCACTGAGACCCATTCTTTCTCATGTAGGCCTACCAGGCCTTTCCCGCTTGATTTGAAGCCGCTAGAATTTATGCGTATAAACATATCAGAAACAGTGGCAGTAAGACGTATTTTATACGGTGTAAACAGTCAAAGGGTTAATAGAACATTGATTGAAGATTGAGACACTTATGCAGCATATGTCACAACTGTCAGACACTGCATCATCATGAGATCATGGTACAAAGAATTCTTCAAACTTGTCCAACCTTTGGACGAAGACCTACTTCGACTAGTGGATGGTATCACTATGACCCCGCCTCCTCCTGCTTCACCTCGCCTGACTGCACCATATAAGCAGTGTCTACGGCCCTATGCTGTACATTCTACTAGATTGATGGACTGAACACATCGACTCCAGGCTGAGGGAATGATTACCTCAAACTCCTCTCTCCTTACACCTTTCTGCTTTGTATTGGACTAATGAACCACTGTTTGGCGAAAATTTCCTTAATAAAGAACAGTGATTGTTGGGGCTTACGAGAGTACAGTATTAGTAATGCCAGGTGTTTACCATGTTAATGTATATAAATGGAAAGTTTGTCTGGAGTTTGAAATCTTGTGATTCAAACTGTTTGTCTGCCAGTGCTGTTTTGAAGGTATTGCAGCATCTGGCAAGCTTGTATTGCATATTTTTAAGGAAACATTAATTCTATAAAATAATCTCATTAAACTTCTGTGATCAGTACATTGTAGGTTCTGTTTTTCTGGATTTTTTTCAGGGTGAAAGCAAAGGATCTAATTGACTTCATACAAGATGATAACAGGCTGCGGGAAGAACGTAAGAAGGCTAAGAAAAATAAGGACAAATATGTTGGTGTTTCTTCAGACTCCATGGGATTTCGCAGCTCTAGTCAGAGTAGGTAGAAATTGTCAGTAATGAAAGATTGGGTATCAGATGGAAGGGAGGGAGGAGGAGGGAGGAGGGAGGAGGAGGGATGGAGGAGGGAGGAGGAGGGAGGAGGAGGGGGAGGAGGGAGGAGGAGGGAGGGGAGGGAGGAGGAGGAGGAGGAGAGGAGGAGGGGAGGAGGGAGGAGGAGGGAGGAGGAGGGAGGAGGAGGGAGGAGGGGGAGGAGGGAGGAGGAGGAGGGAGGAGGATGGAGGAGGAGGGAGGAGGAGGGGGAGGAGGGAGGAGGGAGGGAGGAGGAGGAGGAGGAGGGAGGAGGAGAGAGGAGGAGAGAGGAGGAGGAGGGGGAGGGAGGAGGGGGAGGAGGAGGAGGAGGAGGAGGAGGAGGGAGGAGGAGGAGGAGGAGGAGGAGGGAGGAGGAGGAGGAGGGAGAGGAGGGAGGAGGAGGAGAGAGGGAGGAGGAGGGAGGAGGAGGGAGGAGGGGGGAGGAGGAGGAGGAGGAGGGAGGAGGGAGGGAGGAGGTAGGGAGGGGAGGGAGGAGGAGGGAGGGGGAGGAGGGAGGAGGAGGGAGGAGGAGGGAGGAGGGAGAGGGGGAGAGGGAGGAGGATGGGAGGAGGAGGAGGGAGGGAGGAGGAGGAGGAGGGAGGAGGAGGAGGAGGGGAGGAGGAGGGAGGAGGAGGATGGGAGGAGTGAGGAGAGGGAGGAGGAGTGAGGAGGGAGGAGGAGGAGGTGGGTGGAGGAGGGAGGGAAGGAGGACGAGGCAGGAGGAGGGAGAGAGGAGGAGGAGTGGGAGGAGAGGACGGAGGAGGAGGTGAGAGGAGGGAGGGGAGGAAGGAGAGAGGAGGGGAGGAGAGGATGGGAGGGGGAGGAGGAGGAGAGGAGAGAGGAGGGGAAGAGGAAGGAGGAGAGGAAGGGAGGAGGAAGGAGATGAGAAGGAAGGAAAAAGGAAGGAAGGAAGGAAGGATGGAGGAGGAGGAGGAGGAAGTGAATATGTTCAGATATTTGGGAGTAAGATTGTCAGCAGATGGGTCTATGAAAACAAGGTGATACATGAATTGAGGACTGAGGAGATCTCACTTGTCATTAGACACAAGTTTCATTGAGGTTTTATTTGTTCTAAAAATTTATACTGTATAGAGGAGCTTATAAGAGAGATAACCAGTAGATTTGTCTGGATGTATTATTCATCTTGTATGTATTATAACTATTGTGTTTGAAGTTTAAATGTTATTAATTATTTAAGTGTATGGGTAATAATTGTGGAAAAGACAGAATTTACTTATTTAACAAGTTATAATTACGTACTCTACAAACATTTTGAATGTTCAATACTTTTTACAGTAATTGCATAGCCTCATGAGCTAGTTCAGTATTTCATTTTAATAATTGTTAAGGTGATTGGTAATGGGGAAGCAGTCCCGAAGATAAACATGATCTGAGTTAAGGCTCAGTTTTGAAGATTCACCAATGTGAGGTAGAATTTTATTTTTTAATTAATGGTACATGACAATCCCTAGTGCTTTTAAAAGGTAATAAGGTGTATTAGGCTAAAGACTAATGTATGTTTAATGAAGTGCTGTTGGAGTGGAGAAAGGCAACATTATGAAGGTATTCAGGGTAATTAGAGTACTGGAGGTAAGAAGTACAGTGCCTTCACTCTGAAGGAGTCTTGCTAAATGATTATGGTGGTACCCTCAATATTCCCATAGAAATAATGTAAATTGGATTAATCTTTTTCAAGACCCCAAAAAATTAATTAAAAACAATTGTAAGTGAAAATATTGCTTATTTTAACCTGTATAATATTTGCATGCATAAAATCATACATAAAATTACAAAAAACAGTAAATACATGTAATGAAAATTTAACTGCACTTTGCATTACTGAGGAGTGCTGATGGCCTAAGGGGAAGGGGGAGAGATGTTATTGTTTGAAAAGGGTGTCCCCTTTCCATAAAACTGAAGGTAACTCCCTTTGTCTGGTGTTTTTTCTCTTGGCTGTCTCTGCAGTAGCACTAAACCTTCAACTGTCCAAAAGTAGACTAAGTTTACTCACGTAGCTCCCCGAACATAGATTTACTTTTTATTTTCCATTTGAAAGCATGTAAAATGAAACGTAGATTACATTTGGAACGCTTCTGGTAAAAACGCAGATCTACATTTTTTTCTTTGCTAAAGAAACTGCCCAAATGTTGTCTGCTTTGGACGACTTTTCAATTTTTTTTCTAAGTAGCCCAGCATCATTGTCATTAACAATTTGATGCTCCTATTTAAAACAGTAAGGTAGGTTGATAGACAGCAACCATCCAGGGAGGTACTACTGTTCTGCCAAGCGAGTGTAAAATAAAAGCCTGTAATTGTTTTACATGATAGTAGGAAAGTGCTGTGTCTTTTGTCTGTCTCATAAATATGCAAGATTACAGGTACGTCTTGCTACTTCTACTTACACTTAGGTCACACTACCGTTTATTTATACACTCATCTGGTTTTCTTTGATTTTATCTTAGTTCTTGTTCTAATTACTTTTCCTTTTATATCCAAGGGGAAAGTGGAATAAAAATCTTTCCTCTGTTAAGCCATGTGTGTTGTAAAAGTCAACTAAAATGCCGGGAACAGGGGGCTAGTAACCCCTTTTCCTGTAATAATTACTAAAAAGAATAAAAAAAAATGGTCAAAGTGGGAAGCCCTGAATGTGTGTGGTGTTGTGCGAATGATAAAAAAAGAGAGGATTGTGGATGTTATGAATGAGAAGAAGCTGGATGTCTTGGCTTAAAGTGAAACAAAGCTGAAGGGGGTGGGTGAGTTTCAGTGGAAGAGGAATAATGGGATTAGGTCAGGGGTTTCTAATAGTTAGAGCTAAAGAAGGATAGCAATAATGTTGAAGGATAGCTATGGCGGGAAAAGAGGGACTATAAATGTTTTAATTCAAGGTTTTATATGGAGTAAAATAAAGGTTGGATGCGAGAAGTGGGTTATAGTAAGCTTATATGCATCTGGGGGAAGAGAAAGTATAGAGGGAGAGAGAGATTTTGGGAAATGTTGAGTGAAAGCATGGGGAGTTTTGAACCAAGTGTGAGAGTGCTTGTGGTTGGGTTTCAATGCTAAAGTGGGAAAAAAATGTTGTGGAGGGAGTAGTAGGAAAATTTTTGGGGGTTTGCCAGGGGTAAATGAAAAGGGGAGCCTTTAATTGAGCTATGTGTAGAAAGGGGTTTTGGTAAGAAGCGATACATATTTTATGAAAAAGAGGATAAATAAAATACAAGGTATGATATAGCATGTAATGAAAGTCAGTTTGTTAGTTTAATGTATTGGGGATAAAAGGGTTGATGGTAGGCTCCAGGATGTACACGTTTAGAGGGCAACTGATACATCGGATCTTATCTAGTTTGCTGCACTTAGAGTAAGAGATAGATGGGGGTGAGGGAAAATGGCAACAAGAAGTAAGAGGGAGGTGAAAGTGTATAAACTATGGGAGGAGGAGTTTGGGTGAAATATAAGCATCTTTTGGCTGGTGCAGGTATGAGTAGTGTGGGGGGGGGGTTGAAGAAGGTTGGAATAGTTTTAAAAATGCAAGTATTAGAATGTGGGGCAGAAGTTTGTGGTTATAGGAGGGTGGGTGAGGAGGAAAGAGGAGTGATTGGTGGAATGATGAAGTAAAAGGGTGATACAAGAGGAAAAAAGTAGCTTATGAGAGGTTTTTACCCAAAAGCAGAAGTGTTATAAGAAAAAGCGAGTATATGGAGAGTAAAATAAAGGTGAAGAGAGGGGGTGAGAGAGTGCAAAGGAGAGCAGATGATAGTGGGGAGGCACTGTCAAGAAATTTTGATGAAAATAAGAAAAAAATTTTGGAGTGAGTTAAACAAGTTAAGAAGCCTAGGGGAAAAAATGGATTTGTCACTTAAAAACAGAGGTAGGGGAGTTAGTAGATGGGGGGATGGAGGTTTTGGTTTGATGGCGAGAAATATTTTGAACTTTTAAATATCGACAAAGAAAGGGAGGTGGTAATTAATGGACTGGCCAGGGAGGTATACCCTCTTTTAGGAGTGAAGAAGAGCAGGACATGAGTGCGGGGGAGGTCGCGAGACATTACATAGAATGAAAGGGGTAAGGCAGCTGAAACCCGATGGGATCATGACAAAAATGTTAAAAGCAGGGGGGGGGACAGTGTTGGAAAGGTTGGTATTTTTTGTTTAATGAATGTATGAAAGAGGGGAAGGTACCTAGCGATTGGCGGACAACGTGTATAGTCCCTTTATATAAGGGAAAAAGGGGGCAAAGAGATTGTAAAATAAAAAGGAATAAGTTACTGAGTATACCAGGAAAAGTGTACGGTAGGGTTATTATTGAAAGAATTTTGAGGGAAGACAGAATGTAGAATTGCGGATGAGCAGGAGGTTTTAGGTGGGTAGGGGATTGTGTAGATCAAGTGTTTTTAAAATTGAAGCATATATGGAGCATAAATTTTGATAAAGGTAGGGAAGTTTTTATTGCATTTAAGGATTTAGAAAAGGCGTATGATAGTGGATATAGAAAACAATGTGGCAGATGTTCAAGTACTGTATGGAATAAGGGTAAGTTACTAAATGCTGTAAAGATTTTTATGAGGATAGTGAGCTCAGGTTAGGGTGTGTAGAAGAGGGGAGACTATTTTTCCCGTAAAAGTAAGTCTTAGATAGAGATGTGTAATGTCACCATGGTGGTTTATATATTTTATAGATGGGGTGTAAAGAAGCAAATGCTTTGGGTGTTTCGGGGAGGGGTGGGATTAAATTATGGGGAATTTTAAAAACAAAATGGGAAGTGACAGTTTCTTTTTGTGAGATACTGTGCTTATGGGGGATTCTAAAAAAAAAGTTGCAAAGGTTAGTGGACGAATTTGGGAATGTGTGTAAAGGTGGGAAAGTTGAAAGTGAACATAGAAAGGTAAGGTGATGAGAGTTTTCAAATGATTTAGATAAAGAAAAATTGGATACCAAATTGGGAGGAGGAGTAATGGAAGAAGTGATTTTTTTCAGATATTTGGGAGTTGGCGTGTCAGGGATGGATTTAGAAGGATGAGGTTAATCATAGAATTGATGAAGAAAAAAAGGCGAGTGGTGCATTGAGGGATATGTGGAGTCAAAAAATGTTTATCTGTGGAGGCAAAGAAGGGAATGTATGAAAGTATAGTAGTACCAACACCTTACATGGGTTGAAGCTTGGGTTGTAAATGCTGCAGCGAGGAGGCGGTTGGAGGCAGTGGAGATGTCCTGTCTAAGGGCAATGTGTGGTGTAAATATTATGCAGAAATTCGGAGTGTGGAAATTAGGAGAAGGGGTGGAGTTAATAAAAGTATTAGTCCAGAAGGCTGAAGAGGGTTTGTTGAGGTGGTTTGGGCATTTAGAGAGAATGGATATTTTAATAGAATGACATGAGGCGTATAAATCTGTAGAAGGGAAAGGGGGTAGGGGTCCATCTCAAAAGGTTGGGGGGAGGGGGTAAAGGAGGTGTTGTGGGGCAGGGGGTTTGGACTTCCAGCAATGCGTGCGTGAGCGTGTTAGATAGGAGTGAAGGAGACAAATGGTATTTGGGACCTGACAAAACTGTTTTGGAGTGTGAGCAGGGGAATATTTAGTGAAGGGATTCAGGGAAACTGGTTATTTTATATAACCGGACTTGAGTTCTGGAAATGGGAAGTACAATGCCTGCACTCTAAAGGAGGGGTTGAGATACTGGGAGTTTTGGAGGGATATATTGTGTATCTTTATACGTATTTACTTCTAAACTGTTGTATTCTGGGCACCTTTGCAAAAAACAGTGATTGTGGTGAGGAGGGGAAAGTGTTTAATGATATAAAGTTTTTCTTTTTGGGATTTTTTTTTCTTTTTGGGGGCACTCTGCCTCGGGGGGAGACGGTGACTTGTTTAAAAAAAAAA
>NW_026474679.1:0-11117 GCF_026875155.1 Cherax quadricarinatus
TAAATATTTATATTTTATATATAAAAAAATTATATTTTATTTAATTCTACCATAATGTACCCCACAGCCCTAATGCTACTCTCGCCCATACCCCCATGTCAAGACTTATTGCCTGCAGAACAGAAATGCCTTTACCCCCTATCCTATGCAGCACCCTGCTCAACCAAACCCCTGACGCTCCCCATCCCCTCACAAAAATATACCACGTGGAATGCCGAATCCTCCCTTCCACATATTCCACAGACCCCCCCCCCCCGTTAACCACAAGTCAATCCCATAAAACCACACCCGATGGTAAAACCCCATGCAAAAAATGATACATCACTTCACACCCACAGGGTTGCAACCTCAACATACTGAACCTACCCATATACCTCCCCAGCCATACATGGGGAAAATCCCCTCCACCGGTGCCACTACCCTCCCCATTAACATCCTACACAGCCTACCTATTTTTACCTTCCCCAGATCCCGAGCCAACACCAGAGCCCTCAAAACAGTTTCACACTCACGCAACTCTACCCCAGTATACATATGATTCAATCTACCGTGTATCTTGACCAAAACCCCCCCCCCCCACCCCACACCTTCCCTCATCACCTCCCTCTTTATGAAGATACATTTGACCCTCTGCTTTAAATCCGTCAAACCCAACATCCCCTGACGCACAGGTAACATTACCACACCCCTTTTAAGCCAGTCACAGCCCGAACCCCACAAGAATTTAAAAACCCTTCTAAGTATGTTCGCAATTACAGTCCCAGTTAAAGGGAACATGGCTGCCACGTGCCATACCTTACTATACAGTAAGACGTTAATAACAATGGCACGCTGCACAAGGGTCAGACGATAAGGCCGCAATGCTCCCAAGCGAACCAGAATCCTGTCTATCAACCTAACTGAGTTTTCCACACTTGCAACATCCAGATCGTCTGCATAGATAAGACCGCAAATTTTTAACAAAGTCTCCTATCATCACGACTGCACTACCCCATTCAACCCTCCCCACCCAAGCTCCTAACCCCATGACCATGGACTTTTCTAAATTAGTATCATCTACATAACTTATTAGAACTGGCCAAACCCTCCCAACTCCACTCCCTTCTCCCTCACTAATGCACATTTGCTGCTCCACCATTCTATAAAAGGGGTCCTGTATGCATGCAAACAATAGCTGTGACATAGGACACCCCTGTCGAAGTCCCATACTCATTACAATCCTCTCCCCCAGTCTTCCATTAATTTGTACCCTCGCCATTGCCCCATGATATAATGCTCCACTCTGTCATATGCTCCTTGCCAGCCTAGTGCCACCAAGCCTCCCCTGCTTCCCCCCTTTTTCTTCCACGAAATCCTGTGGTAGCCCATGGCCCTCCACCATAGACCTCCCTGGCAATCCAAACTGAGTTTTCGATATGACCCGCCCTACTATGCACTTAAGCCTATTTCCTAAAATCTTAGCAAACAACTTATAATCCATGCATAACAACGATATTGCCCAGTAGTCCCTAAGTGTATGCTACCCCTTACCCTTCAGTACCAAGGCTACCATAGCCGTTACCTGCTTTTCTCCCAACTTGCCCCTCTCCTTCATTAAATTTAATAACCTTACCAAAAACCCCCTCATTAGCTCCCAATGCTGTTGATAGAACTCTGCCGGTAGTCCATCGATTCCCGGCGCTTTGCTCTTTTGCATTTCACTTAAAGCCCTCCATATTTTCCCCTCAGTTATTTCCCCACACAGTGCTTCCCTATCACTGTTTTCCAACCGACATATCACACTCCCACACACCTGTTCTAAATCCACAGCTCCTACCCCTTCCCTTTGCCAATACTGCTCATACCACTTATCCGCAAATGACCCCATCCCATCTGTAACATGTATAACCTGACCCACCCTTTTAACCCACCCACCGACTAGAACCTCCAACCATAGAAAAGCCTTTGCCTGCTGTTGTTGTTTTTGCTACCAATACACAAAATGGCCTATCGCCCCAAACACTTTTTCCCCCCCCCACCATTAAAACCCCCACCACTTGGGAAACCCTCGCCTGGATTTTGCACAACCCCCCTTAATTACCCAAAAAAATCGTCCATAGAAAATACCCCCAAACCGCCCCCTTACTAAAAAACCCCTTTAAACCGTCCCCAAAAAGTTAACAACCCATATTTTAAAGAATTTATTCGTTTTTCCCCCCTTCCCCTGAATAAGCCAAACAGTTCTTAGCTTAAACCCCCCCATTCACCACATCCTCCACCCCTTTACCTCCCACTTAACCCCCCCAAAAGTCTGTAAAACCCCCCCAACCCCTCCCATCTCTTAACACAAAATCCCTATTTAACTTCCAACCCCCAGAATACCACTAGTGACTCCCACTCCACCTCTGCTCTAACCCCCCCAATGACTGAAAAAGCTACTCTATGTACAGACAAACTTTGACCAAACCCCGTGAGATTGACAAACCCATCTAACCTAGACGTGTAACCCCTCCTTACGAAAATTGCTCTACCTCCCAGGGCCCCCCTGCCTACCACATCCCTCAACTGAATACACCAAGAATTAGAAGGCTGCAACATGTGCCCCCCCCCCTTGTTTGGGCCCCCACAGACCCCAAAAAACACAATTCCCCTCCCCACCAACGATGGCCACTGCGGTAAACCCTTTAGGGAGAAAACTAGGGTTTTCACATACAAAATCCCGCATTACATTCACATCGTTTTCCGGCTGGCGCATATACACTTACAAAGGGTTACCTGTGATTCATTTCCTTGCCTGACCACGGTCGAGTGAGGTAGTGCGCTCACCCCCTCTGCTGTTCAGGCTAGCTACCTCAGTTCGTTCACAACCCTTGAGACGTGAGACGTGCCGCTGCTCATTTACCAACATGGCGCTGCAGAGCTACAGGCGCAATCAAACACTGTTTGCGTTTGAGTTGACCCGTGGGGCTGTCTCACTGGAGCCACGATGGACTTGTTCTACCGGCGAGTATCCGTGATACCAAGGTATCGCAATGAAGAGATATGTGGTGTAGCTCTTAATGGGACGACACGGATCTTCGTTAAAATGACGTCAGCAAATGTTAATGAAGCGGTTGGTGGATAAGTATCAAGAGACCATTAAGCCGACAATTCAGCTGTATCAGTACGTCACATGATGTATCACGACACTAACACATGGGATAAAAAAGAATGTGCCTTTTGATGCGAATGAATTTGTTATAAAAAGATGAACTAACGTAAATTAATGGAGCGGTTCATATGGCCTCTGCAGTTGGTGGGCCGCAGGACCTTATGCCTGGAAGTTTGGAGGGAACAAATTCAAAAAGTCCCCAAACTGACCTTACGCCATCCCATACCGTCCTATATTATGTTGCAAGCATTTCGAACTCAAGTATATGTAACAATATGGCGGCAACGGTCGTACTGCGGCTGTGTGGATTCGTATGACCACATGCGGCCAGTGTGGGTAAGTGTCGTGGGAAACTCCAAATATCGCAACAGCAACAACCGTAAGAGGTCGAGGAAGTGCGGGACGAGAACAGTCTTAATTCTCACGACCCGACTCGAAAACGTACATCTGGAGTGAAGAGGTAGAAAAAGCGCAGGAGAATGCTTTGGAGGATTGCAAAACAGCGAGAAGAATCATCATCACTGGTATATAATAAAGTATTTGAATGAGACTCTGCCCACTATTGGGGGACGATGATGTAGCTGCGTCTTTAGTGACGGCATGGATGTATTGTTAGACGAGTCGATCGCAACCGTGTGGAGGAACCATGTGCAAATTTGGGGATCGGTTGAGCATCATGGAGAGGCGACGGATGAAAGCATTGATCGGGGTGTCGCATGGTATGAATGTAAATATAGCAGAGTTGAGTGCATCATGATAGTACTAAAGAAATCCCAATGCGTTGGAGTAGGACCTGCGAAAGCGAACTGCGACCACCCCACCAAGACTCAGACGAACGTGCTTACTCTACTCTTCCTGCCTCAAAAGGCCAGGGAAAAAGTCTTGGGCGGATGGTACGGAGGAAAGGGAACAGTGAATCCACGAAACAAAGAGTTATCCAAGGTGATTCCCAAAAAGGGGAGAGGGATAGAGGTGTAACATGTATTAGTAGAAAGTCTATACCTATACCCAAAGGAAAATCCCATTAATAGACTTTAATGTTTTGACAATAAATATTAATGGTTGAGATCTGAGCGGAAGCGAAAAGTGGGTTAATGAATTTATGGTGCGCAGATGTGGATGTGGTATTTATCGCAAGAACACAATTACAGAATTGGAAATGAGTTAGAAATTAGATGGTTAAACGATGGTGTATATGGAATATGCGACTGAGGTTAAAAGGAGGCGTTCGCCATTCTGGTAAATAGGAAAATATCCCGTTTGTGTAAGCCATAGTGAAATGGGGGAGGGGAGTGTGTTTAAGGGAGGAAATGGTTTTATGGGAAGAGTACATATAAGTTTTCAAGGTGTATAGGGCCGGCCGAGGAGATCTAAGACTTAAAACTCATTTTGTACAAGATGTATTAGTATATCAACAACGTAGTTTACAAATGTAGCGATAATAGGGGGAACTGGCCTTGTGTAAATAACGACGAAAAGGATGTGGAGCCTCGAGGAAGCGGGTTTGTAGCTTGGGGTTCCTGGAGATTTATTGCGCGTGTGGGTTTAATGATGTTGTGGGGGGGTTGGCAATGTGGAGCATACTTTCATTAGACGAGATTAATGCGGCGAGATTAGATAGACAATGTACGTGTCCTAGGGGCGGTTTTACAGTGCGGAGAGTGGAGTGTGATAAATGTGGTTTTTTCGGATCCATAGAGGATTTGTAATGGATGTAGATATTAAGAGTGGTGTGCCTAGAAGGTCCGTCATTTTGGAAATTAATGGTAAAGTTATTGAAGAGAGAGGAAAGTCGTTTGTCTTTTGGGCAATATGTGGGAACGCCTTGGGGTTGAAGCACCTGGAGATGTGGCTTTTGGTTAATTGGTGGAAACGATAGCCAAAAGAGCGAATTAATGAATTTTAATATTAGTCCAGGGAGTGAATATAATCAGTTACGTATGGTTTTACTATGATATTTAGAGGGGCAGTTGCGCGACTGCTATGTACAAGCGATGCTATTATCCTGTTACAGAAATGAACGAATTAAGGAGCTACTACGAAATTTTACAAAACGAAAAGTTTTCTGGGGAAAGGCTAAAGGTGGGTAATCGAAGAGGTTTTGTGGGGAGATCGGGCCGTCGGCGGTGTGTTAGAGTAATCAACACAGACGTCGCAAAGCAAGTGTATTAATGGGGTTGAATGTCCAGGTAGGTAGAAGGGGGTATATAGTGATCAGGTGTTGACGACACGGACGGGTATGAGTGGGTATTTTTGGATGCTGGTTAAATTGAAAACGCAAAGTGTTGGAAATAAGTGAAATTGCATTGCATCATCTTAGTTTGTGCGATGTAGCTGAGAGCATGAACGTTTGATGTTGGGAGGGCCCGATAACGGATGTGTGAGACTTGGGAGGCTTTAGCTGGGGCGCAAATTTGGGTAAGGCGCCAGGCATAGATTGGGTTGCCCAGCGACTTTTATATTCAAAAATTGGAACGTTTTTATAGGGGTTTTTGGGTAAGTTTTTATTCAATTCATGAAGCGGATCCGGGATGGGGTTTTAGGGGAACAACAAAGGTAAGGCTGTGGTCGTCCTAGTTCCTAAAGGCTGAGCAATAACGGTTAAAGATTATCGTGCAAATCTCGTTATTAATTGGGGAAAATAAAATTAATGGAAGGATCTTTCGGCCAACAGAATAAAAAAGTCCTAGCAAAGTGATAGTACAAGGGACAATAATGGGGTGCCGGCAGGTCTATGTATGATAAGGTCACGGTATGTTTTAGAAGTGTTTTTATGAAGAAAATGAGTAGGATGAGGGGGTGGGTGTATTGTTGGCTATAGATTGGGAGGGCATATGATAGTGAGGAACGGGAGACGTTATGGCGAAGATAATAGATGGCAGGGGTTTGGGGCGGTGAAATTATATCACGGCCAAATTAAATGTATCAAGAGGCATCTTATTAGCGTGTGCCGTGGAATGGGAGGTTGGAGATCGGATTCAGATGGGAAGGGGTTTGCGTCAAAGGTTGTCACCCTTTCACAAATTTTTTTTGCTTGTTTTCAAGATCCTTTTATAGAGGATAAGGTTTTATTGGAAGCAAATGGGATGGGTAATGTAAGGGTGTGGGAGCGGGCCATAGTTGGATATTTCGACGATACGACGAACTTTGGTAGAGAAAACATGGATTTGATTCGGGTAGAAAAGTAGTGAAAGTTATTTGAAGGAAAGGGCTTCTGGCATGACGATCAACATGGGGAAACAAAGTAATGAATCTTGGAAACGGGTCGCGTGAGGAAGGAAATGGTAGCTGAAGGTGGGAAATGGGTGGACCAAATAAAGATAGTGGGATCGATTATGTAAAAGATAATCAAGTCATCACAACAAATAAATTCCGTGCGTATCGTTGAAATGTTCCTGAATGAAGCGCCTCAGTGGTTTCAGATCAGCTAATTAAGTATGCAACAAAGGTTGAAAACAACGAATAGTGCCTATTATATCGTAAAGTATTGCATGTTACGGAATATTTCCGATACTTCGTTGTGAATTAAAAAGGTACAAAAAAAGTGGTTTTTTTAGATATCATTTGGGAACAGGGAGCTAATGGTTTAAGAAAAGCGGTTGTCACACTCCCGGTTGCCGTGGAGGCTGGGTCTTATAGAAGTCGAAAAGAGGATAATAAGTAATGTATTTAAAACATAGTTATAACGGGGGGGGGGGGGCGAAAGAGACGGTCTTCATAGGATACATTAGTATATTTCGACGGTGGTGGGGGGAAGGGAGTTCATGACAGTGAGAGGCAGTGTTACGGTTCTTCATAAACGTGAGGACCTTCACATATTAAATTGAGAACTCTTGATAGGGGCAGATGGTAAGGCTCTGGTAGCCTGCTGGTAGAAGGAGTTTATATCCGATTAAGATTGGCATAAAATTTGGGGGCGTTTAATCAATTGCGTTTAAAACCCTAAAGTCAGAGAAGTTATGATATAGATTTTTACATGGAATTCTGCCGTCAGGAATGGGTTTTTATTCTATAAGAGAATACGAGAGATGGGAATGCAATGTTTTTTTTTTATTTTATTTAAAAAACAGCATATATATAATACATTGTATACATTACAAAACAAAACCACGTGAAAAAATATAAAATAAATGGTACATACATTGAACTACAACCTCACCAACATGAAATTATACACCAACATTACAAACTAGTCAATAAAACCAACCACATCCACTGTAACTTTATAGAAGTCTTAGTATTGATGACAATACATATATACACATACATATATAAAACACATATTACATATATATATATATATATAATACATATACACAAACATATAAATACACATAAACCACACACACATACAATATATAAATTAACTTAAATAATACAACTCAGATCGGTATACAGAAAAAATACATATATTTACCTTGCATGACACAAGTACTTGGCTAAACAGAGCAATCATACCTAACACATACAACCCCAAAATGAAAACCCAACCTACCACATCCTTACAATACAGAATTTTAATAACCAGAGCAAATACAATAATGATTATAGTATACAATTAAAAACCATACTAGATATTACAAAACCTCTAGTACAACAATCCCGGTACATTTAAGAACACCATAGAACCAAGCCATATTACAAACCATGCATACATAACCCCCAACCATATACATAACCTATAAACCCTCCTTTTATAATAATCATTATTGCCAGTGCAGACACAGCTGACACTTCTACCCCCCCCCTCCCCGTATGTACAGTCCCCGTTCTAAATAACATACATGAATTATCCTAATGAAAGGTCATACTCTGACCTCATCAAACCTAAAAGTTGGTAGTGCATGAACAAGACAAAAACACAAAATTTACAGACTCAAACAGATATGAAACATTACATTCATATACACCTACACTGTAATAAGTAGAAGAATATACACCACCGATATGATATCAAATATTAATGTTAACCATGAATTACAAACATTCAAAACCTTGCATATAGTGAAGTTCACACTCAAAATGCAAGATAATACACCACTTGCCACATTAGCGGTACAATACTAGGCTATGTAAATTATTTAAAGAACCCGAGACTAAAATAAAACTAGAGTAGTTATAAGAATAAGGCTGCTGTATGTGCCAAGTCCAAAAGAACTGAACGTATCTCAGAAAAATTTTGTGTTTATACCAACGTGCCAATCTAATTACTAAAACGAGATCCTAAGGGCTCGGTATCCTGGCTTTCAAGGAAATTTTAAACCCAGTGAACATAACCATCAGGCTTAGAAATGTAACCCTGGAAACCACACTTATATCTCACTATGACAAACATTCTCGTGAAACATGGCTTACCATCCATACCTAATTCTCACTACCTTCCTCTTACACACTACATCAGTTCCAGATAAACCAAAAACCCCCCCCCCCCCTTTACATCCCCCCATAAGGAGACCACTCCTTTGTCCATCCTCAGGGACCCCGCCTAAGGGAACCCACAGTGAGATTCCTATAACCTTCCGGGAAACTTTTTTCCCAAGACGCCCCATAAACCAACTTATTCCTACACTTCGTCCTATAGAATCTGGCCGCCAACGCTTTTATCCTCATATCACCCCTTAATCCCCTCATTCCCCATGAAAATGTCCAGATAATCCACTATGATATACATTATAGCCCTTCCAACATCCCTAGGAACTCCCCTTACATCCAGTAGTAAAGCCCTTAAAAGCGGCAAACGACCCCCCCCAACAGTCTGATAACCCCACCCATCCATGATCTCACCCCCTCCAAGGAGGTACAAAAAAAGACCACATGAAACGCCGTTTCAACATCACCACAAAACTGACAAAAAGCCTCTTCCACAAACCCCATACTACGTAACACACTCCTTGGAAGCCAGAATCCCCATGATAAACCTATATACTAATTCTCTTACTCTAGCCGGTATCCGAAGCTTACTAAAATCTTTCCAAATAACCCCCCAATCATACGTTGGATACACGGCTACCCCTTGCATAATTCCTTGACCTTTCACTACCCTCACCAACCGTTTCACTTTGATTTTATCCACCTGTTGCACTGTCAATAAAAATCTCAACATATCTTCACAAACCCTCAATTCCTTCCCACTCCACCATTTACGTGCCTCCTCCATAACTCTTCCTACTTTAGCGCCCCTCACACCCCCTTCCCTCATATACCTCCACTTGATATATACAGCCATTACTCTCAGTCCTAAAGGCAACAAACCTAAACCCCCTCTCCGAACATCCGTCATAACTACCTCCTTACTTAACCATGCCCTCCCAAATCCCCACACAAACTTCAGCACCCTCCTCTGCATTTCCACAATATCTCGTACCTCTAAGGGAAAAACCTCTGCCACCCCCCATACCTTGCTATAGACAAGTGAATTTACCACCACTACCCTCTGATGTAAAGCTAAGTCCCTCGCACTTAAACCTCCTAGTCTACTTAAAACCTTACCCGTGACAGACTCCGAATTTACCCTTCTGCATGCCTGCACTTCCGCCCAAAACCATATCCCACATACCTTGATTCTGTCAACCACTGTCCATCCTAACCCTATCCCCAAGCCCCCCCCTATTCCAATTACCGACCTCTAGTAACCTTGATTTCACCGTATTAACTCTCATTCCGGTATTCATACCAAACATCTGAATCACTCTACCCACCCTCCTTAACTCCTCCTTACCCCTTAGCAAAACAGTAGTAATCATCCACATACCCAACGATGCCCCCTTTGCACCCCCCTTCCATCTCCTGACTGTTCATTACCCTCTCAACAGACTCATAAAAAGGATTCTGCACACACGCAAAAAAGCAGCTGTGACATCGGACAGCCCTGTCTCAAACCTCTCTCCATTGGTACACTTTCACCCAACCCCCCATTGACCTGTACCCTCACCTCTGCCCCATCATACGGGGTGTTCACCCACCTCACTACCCCCCCGAAACCCCAACCCTCTAAGCAAACCCTAAGAAATCTCTGTCCACGCAATCATAAGCATTCACCCAATCTAAAAACCCAGTATTCCCCCTCCCGTACATCTCTCTAGAAAATCCCTAATCAAACCATGTCCATCCCTCATCCCTTTTTCCCGGAATTCCAACTGTCCCCTATGTAACACTAAACCCAACACTTTCCTCATTCTGTTGCCAAAACCTTAGCAAAAATCTTGTAATCCGAGCACATTAACGTAATCGCACGGTAATCATTCAAAACTCGGCATTCCTTCTTTTTGGGCACTAAAACCGTGACACCCGTTCTTTGTGATTTCCCCATCCTCCCACTACTTAACATACAATTCAAAACCCCCACCAGACAATGCCGTACACTCCCCCAATGATACCTATAAAAATCGTTTGGTATTCCGTCTATACCTGGGGTTTTACCCTGGCACATCCCAAAAACTGCCTCCTCCACCTCCTCTACATTAATACTACCCTCGATTCTGTCACTGTCCTGCTCACTTAATACTCTATTAAACCCTTCATCCCCAAACCGTCCCTCACCCACTCCCCTGCCAACCCTCCTCCACTTCTCCCTAAACCAAAAATCTGCATACAAACTAATATTTTTCCGTGGTGGATAGGCCTTGACCCTCCTCAAAGCCACCCCCCCCTGTACCTGCCTCAATATACGCCAAGGTGGGCCTTCGCCTGCCGTTCCTTAAACCTCCTTAATACAAAACCCGATGGCCTATCTCCCCTTAAGACATCCTCCAACCCTGCCCTTAACTCGAATTGCCTCAAATTTTTCATTGTGAATTTCCGCCAACCTATTTCGCAAAACTTCCATGTCCTCACTCCGCCCCACACGTTCCTCTGCATAACAGTCATTTAACTGACCCTCAAGATAATTTTGTAGGCCATAGCTCCACCTAGCCATCTCCTTACCCCCTACTTTAAAAAATTTCCCCAATTTCAACTTTAGCCCTCATTTCCCACCAAAACCCGCAAA
>NW_026474681.1:0-10975 GCF_026875155.1 Cherax quadricarinatus
CTTCCTTTCCCCCTTAAAAAGGCCCATGGAAGTGTTGTCTGGCCCCCACCCCTTTGAGGTGTCAAGTTCGCATAGCAGCTTCTTCACCTCCTCCTTGGTTATATGTACCTCATCCAGCACTTGCTGGTGTGCCTCCCTGTTCTGATTTCTTGGAGTCCTACTGGTTTCCACTGTAAATACCTCTTTAAATCTTGTGTTGAGCTCCTGACAAACCTCTCGGTCGTTTCTTGTAATTCTCCATCACCCTTCCTCAGTCTGATTACCTGGTCCTTGACTGTTGTTTTCCTCCTGATGTGGCTGTACAACAGCTTCGGGTCAGTCTTTACTTTTGATGCTATGTCATTTTCATATTGTCTCTGAGCCTCCCTTCTTATCTGTGCATATTTGTTTCTGGCTCTTCGGCTGTTTTTTCTTTATTTTCCTGAGTTCTCTGTCTTCTGTACCTTTTCCATTCTCTAGTACACCTAGTTTTTGCCTCCCTACACCTTTGGGTGAACCAAGGACTCGTTCTGTTCTTCCCATTATTTCTGTTTCCCTTGGGAACAAACCTCTCCTCTGCCTCCTTGCATTTGTTGCTACATAGTCCATCATTTCTTGTACTGGTTTTCCTGTCAGTTCCCTCTCCCACTGAATGTCTTGAAGGAAGTTCCTCATGCCTGAGTAGTTCCCCCTTTTGTAGTTTGTTTTTTCCCACCCTATTCCTGCTACTCTCTCCACTTGGAGCTCAACTATGTAGTCGAAGCACAGAACCACATGATCACTAGCTCCCAGGGGCCTTTCATACATGATACCCTCGATGTCCGAACTACTCATGGTGAATACAAGGTCCAACCTTGCTGGTTCATCCTCTCCTCTCTCTCTGGTAGTGTCTCTAACATGTTGATGCATGAGGTTTTCCAGTACCACATCCATCATCTTGGCTCTCCATGTTTTGGGACCCCCATGGGGCTCCAGGTTTTCCCAGTCAATCTCCTTGTGATTGAAATCACCCATAACTAGTAACTTTGCTCCACCCATGTGTGCTCTCCTGGCCACCTCGGCTAGTGTGTCGATCATTGCTCTGTTGCTCTCATCGTATTCTTCTCTTGGCCTCCTGCAGTTCTGTGGTGGGTTGTACATTACTGCAATTATCACCTTATGTCCCTCAGACTGGATTGTTCCTACTAAGTAGTCCCTTTCGCCCGTGCCATCCATTCCTTCCATTTTCTCAAAACCCCACTGGTTTTTAATGAGCAGTTCAACTCCTCCTCCCCCTCTCCTCCCTCTGTCTTTCCTGAGGATTTGATATCTGGATGGAAAGATTGAATCTGTTATTTTTTCTGGTGAGTTTTGTTTCTGTGAGTGCTATTATGTCTGGGGATGTCTCTTTGATTCTTTCGTGCCACTCCTCATACTTGTTTGTTATTCCATCTGCATTTTTTACCACCCCTTCAACTTCTTTTCTAAGACTGGTCTGGGAGGTATATTGGGGTTGGGGAAGTGGGAGACCTGGTAGGGAACTATGGGTTTTTTGCTGTGGGGGTGGATTTTTGAAATGAAAAGTAAGTAAGTAAGAAGAAAAATTTATTCAGGTATACACAAATACAGTTACATAGAATTATCATACATAGCAGCATATGTGTAGAGAACCTAGGAAAAACCCAAAAAAAGTCAGACAGAGTGACTTATTTCCATTTGGGTCCTTTTACCTTATTATTTAAATATAAAGGTTATAATATTTTCTTATTATTCTACAATGAAGAAAAACATCTTATTATCATACTAAAAAGACTTTTCTACTACAGAGGGCCATTAAGACTATCTACAGTACGAGGGTCATTACTAGGGATAAGGTAAAATTACATGTATTTTAGCTAAAAAATAGAAAATCATTCCCCTCCCTTTCTGTAGCTTCATTCATCAGACACTTTTGGGCAGTCTTCTTGAACTGGTTCATGCTATCACTGGCTTTGGCATTTTCGGGTAGTTGTTTCCATTCCTTTATTGCTGTACAATAAAAGGTGTTTGATGCCTGGCCACTGACTGTGGGTACTACAAAGTTGTGCTCTCTCCCTCTAGTACTATGATTTCTTTGGTAGTGGTGGGGGCATTGGATGTGGCATGGGGTTTTTGATTTAGAGTGTTTGGTTGCACTGGGGTTGACATGGTTGGGGGGCTTCTATAGGAAGTTGTGAGGGAGGCTTTCATTTGATCTTCTTCCTGGGTCTGGGATCTCCTGTCTGTCTTCTCCATCCCCTCTCTTTCCTCCTTTCGCCTTTGTACAAACTCCTCTTCCCGTTCTGCCTTTCTTCTTTTTCTGTCACGGTACGAGATATCACCTCACTTGTAGGGGCCCGTCATGTCCCTTAATCGTGCTTCTCCTGCAGGAAAATCCTGGTCTGAGTTGCTTCTGGCCTTGAAGGTCCACTCTCACTGGCCTGGTTCTTTTTTTTACAAACCCCCCCTATTTTCTCCAAAAATTTTCCCAGCTGGGTCATGATCGTCTTCTCCTATTTTTTTCCTTTCAGATGCTTTCAATTGCTTTTTTTTTTTCTCCCTTGTTTTTCTGCTTCATATGTTTCCCTTCGACTTCCTGGAGCCCATACACAAAGACTGACCTCACCCTTCATTCTCCACGGCATATCCCTGTGTACCCCCCTCATGTTAATTTGGTTTCCTCCACTGCAGCCTTTCCTTTCATCAAGTTTCACTGGCTAATGTACTTGGGCCTCAGTGGCCTGTCATTTTCCCTTCTCTCTTCGGCTTTCCTTGGGCTCTGTTTTGTTGTCTGTAGGGCCTCCACATAAACTTAGCTCTTTCATTTGCACATCCTCACTCTGCTAGACTTCTCCATGCAGTGTGCGCCCTTCTCTTTCTTTATTTGGGTCCTAAGGTAGCAGTCCTCAGTTGTCAATTCCCAAAATGTTCTTTAGCTCTTTAGGCTGTTACAGATTTTTCAAAATCCTCTTCTAAACTCTGTATCCTACTTCTGCTGCCTCATTGACATCGCACCTCCCACTTACTGCTTTCCATATCTATCCTCTCTTAAATACTCATGCTAAGTTTTCCTAGTTTCTTTTCCCATTCATGATCCTCTTTTTTATGAGCTCCGGCTCCCAACTTCCCTTTGCAGTTTCCCTCCCTCCTGTCCCCTTGGTTTTTCTTGTTGATCTCTGGAGCAACCCATTTTTGTTTTATCTGATTGCCTCAGAGTGAGAAACCAATGTAGTTCTGTATGTAGGTTAGTAGTTGTATGTCAGAATGTGGGGTGGGGGAAGTAGTGAGAACGTGGCTCATTTGGGGAGCGGAAGGGGAGTGGGTGGGGAGGGTTTGAGGGTGATAGCGTGGGGGAGGGAGGGGATCAGGGATAGTAGGTGAGTGTCGGTGGTGAGGGGGGGGAGTGTCATGTGTGTCTGGATATGTGTGGTGTGGTGTGTGTGTGTGTGTGTGTGTGTGTGTGTGTGTGTGTGTGTGTTGTGTGGTTAGGTTACCATTTGTGTGTGTGGGTGTGTGTATGTGTTGTTTGTGTGTGTTTTGTGTGTGGTGTGTGTGTTTGTGTGTGATGTGTGTGTGTGTGTGTGTGTGTGTGTGTAGCTCACGCCATTTGTACTCCACGCTATTTAGTGTTGCAGGGTCGAAGTCACAGGCTCCCTGGCCCGCGCCTCTTCGCTGATTGGGGCTGCTAGGTCCTCTCTCCTCCCATGCCGTGCCGACATGATGCTCTTATCATAACTCTGCATCCCTTAAAACTATAATATGGTTCCTGCCTCCACAACACAATCAATTTCTAGGCTATTCACATGAGAGCGCGACTAGTGCTCTATGACAAGAATACTTCCTAACATCGCCTTTGATTGCAGTCTGAGTCTTCACTTCAATATGTGACGCTCTTGTGTCTGTGTCGGCCATCTCTGGAACTCCCGTCTTTGTCCACCTCTCTATGCCGGCGGGGCAGGTATTTTATATGTCGGTATGCATAGTCGTCCCGCTGACTCCTCCTCTGGCTCCAGTGTCGTCAGTGTGGCCGATTTCGCCTCGAAGCCTTCTCATAGGAGCAAATGCCCGTAGCATCTGGACTAAGTCTGTGTTGCATGATACGCTTTGCAGCTTTCTCTAATTTCTGACGTGGCGGTGACGATGGTGTTGGATTCCAGAAACTGGTGGCTGGGCATACTCAGTATGGCCTGACGTGATGCTCATAACAGGAGCTCTTAACGAATTCCTTACTGATGGTATTTCGGAACGCTATCCGTAGGTTTGCGCTAGGCGCCCGTATGCTGCAGGCAGTTATCTGATTGATGTTGGGGGCGCGGTCAAGGAGATATTGCTCAGTAGTTATACTCACCCGACAGATCTTTTTTACCTTTGAGTGAGGTTTGTCAGTCTTTGGCCTCATCTAAACAATTGTGTCTGCAGTCTTCTTTGTTTGCCGCTTCCCTAATTCTTACCATGACTTTGCATTTGAGGTCAGGGTTAAGATTCTGAAAGGAGGCCAGTTGCTGGACAGGCTTTGGTACCTGTCCAGGTCTCTTTTGTAGTCCTTGGCGTGTTGGTGTGTGATGTTGTTGTGTGTGTGTAATTTTGTGTGTAATTATTGGTGTGTGAATTTATGTGTGGGTGTTATATGTACTGAAGGTAGGTGGCGTTGTGCAGTTGTAATGTAAGTCTCAAGTGGTCGGGGGCTTGCTGGGGCCCACAGCCTTGTGACGCTGATCCCCACCTTTCGCTGGGACTTACCGGCACCTACATTACAGTGTGTGTGTGGTGTGTGTGTGTGTGGTGTGTGTGTGTGTGTGTGTGTGTGGTTACCAGTTTGAGTGCATGTGGCGTGCTTTCGTGCAGAACTATTTTAGAGAACAAAGCTTGATTAATCATCTTCCATTTCACATGCTGGGTCGGTTGAAATCGCCAAGCGAAGTTTTTATTTGATGGCCTTGACTTCAGTGGGGGCAATCTTTCTATTTTCTTTATTGTTCCTGACATTCGTCTACAGTAGTTGCCGGTGATTTAGTAAACAGGGATAATGGTACAAATTATTGTTGTCGCATTTTAATATCTAAGAACTTCTATTGTATCATTAATGATGTTCAACTGTTCTCCTGCAAGGAAAATGTCTTTCATAGAAGACGCTACCACTGTCTAGAGTTTTTCACGGACCGATACTATCTGCACCTTACCAAAACATTCTTGTAGGGTGTTTATACTGTCTTCAACACATGCTATTTGCCTGCTTGTTTGGGTGTGTATGGTGTGCGCTATGCCGCTGAATACTGTACAAAACAACATTTGAGGATGTTTGGGTTCTGTATAGGGGGAGGTTTACGGTGACTTCTACTGTTATTGTGGCCATCTTGAAATATGGTATCCGCGGTGGTACGTATTCCTCGGGTCCGCTTCCAGTACTTGTAGGTTGTAGCGTTGGACTGCGTGGGGATAACGCCAATAGTCTGATTAGTGTGGCCATCAACAATGGAAGACCTGTCTGGCCTCCGGTCCTTAAGGCCACAATGCGTCTTGCAGGGCAACCTTTAATCGGGTCAACCATGAACAAACAAAAGAGGGTATCACAAGTGGACATGCTGACTCCCATAGCAACTCCATTCCTACAACAAGGGGATCCAACGCACAGACATGCCCATCGTTAAAATGACAATATTTTCTTTAACGAGTTACATGCATGCGATTTGCTGAGCGATCTAACCAATAGACAAAATTATGCGTTATGTATTTTAGGCAAGAGAAAAAACATACTAATAAGACTAGCCATGTATAACCTGTTTACATGTGGCTGGTTCTATCTGCTCCCGGTTCCAGACCAGGCCTGCTCCAGGGGCATGAGTGGTGGGCCTTACCGACACAAAAAATCACATAACACATACTGGGTGCAAGACCTGCCTTGTAGGATACTTTTCAAATCTATCCCCTCTTAAAGACAGCTTAGAGGGGTGTTGGGGTAGGCCAAGTGTGTGGCCCCACTTGGCTATCTTAATGTGGCGGACAGCTATTCCAAGTCACATTTGCCATTTTCGCATTTATTCATGGAACTAGGCTAGTTTGTAGTAGGGATGTATTGTATCAGATGTGAAAAGTTAGATATTCGGCGCGTACGGTCAGATGTATATGCGGATGTCTTAGGGAAGCCTAGTATGTTCTCCAATGCAGGTCTTCGCCAAACTTGGCAAGGGTCTACATATGCTTGTGTAGACAGTGATCAAGCAGGGTCAGGGCCTAGTGAGGGCGTAGAAATGTAGCAGGCGATCAGGAGATTAATGGATCTACGGCAGCGCCACCTCGCTAATGTTCGCCAAGTGATACTCTAGTTGAAATATTCTAACGTTTAATGTATTAGTATAAGAAGACCTGAGTAACTGTCAAGATGAAAGGGGTTTAAGTAGCCACTAGTATATCGTACAAGTATCTAATGGAAATCACTGGGCATAAAACTTCTTATAAACTGTGTACGTAATGAGAATGAAAGCAATTCTTAGATATGATAATTAGAAAACGCAGTCCATCAATATAAATGCAGGTATAGGGTATACATCAGGCCGACAGCTGTAGTCCGAAACTGTAGCAGTCGCTGCCGCCGCAATTACTAACTCGCGGCGGGTGTATTTATCCTTGGCTGCAGTAAATTTGCACCCAAGCCATCATCAGATTGTTCAGTTATAACTTTATTGCATACATCGCAGTACGCCGATCTAGTTGCCAATTACTGTAGCAATCAGCTAACACGTCCAGCAAGGGGGGGGGGGGGGGGGGGGGGGTGGGGTTGGTACCTCAGACTCCAGCTTCTATTCTATTACTTGATGATGTTGCAATCATCCAACCGACCACACCAAATCCAGAGCCCACCGCACCACAAACACTCTCCATCTTTCGTTGTAATAACGCTAGAAGTAGCTAAGTAGTTTTTTGCAGGTCTTGATACTGGAAGAGATACCTATTTGTAGTAACATTGTAGCTCGGCTCTTTGAGGCATAGCTCCTGGACATCAACCTTATTCACCTCCCCCACGTCGTACTCTCATGGACCCATTAGGCTGAAGAAATATTTTTTAGATGTCCCTGACTGTGTGTTATCTCACCTACAACAATAACAGACAACCTGAGGGTGTACATCACACTATTATAACACATCCTTTCAGTGTACTTATCATAGTAGCATGGCATACACAGTTCCCTGATTGTGGTATAAACACATCATCCTAGTCAGAGTTTGCAGTGAACTGGTTTTTTAACTATTATTCCGCCGATTTTATTGGGCCTGCACTCTTGGCCCTGAATAGAACCCTAAAAGATATTGGCCAGGGGTGGATAGGGGTACGCGTTCCCGCGGCCCGATCACAGACTGAAGGATTCGTGGTGGATCTAAGTCTGATCTGTGCCCGGCTGTGACTGTGGGCCGCATGAAGTGCGGCAATATCGAACGCATAGCCTCGGCTGTATGCGTGGGAGGAATTGACTTATACTTAATTCCGGGGCTCTTGTAAACAGGGTTCCAAAGGGGGGTGCTGCTGGTAACGCGTCGAACGCCCCTCCCTTGTGGCGATGGAGGAGGGTGATGAAAAGTTCTAGAGCCTTCCCTATACAGCGCTGGCATTATGGCTTAATGGGTGGGAAATTTTGGCAGCCGTTCTGCCGAGTCCTCTTTCTTTCTACGGAGTGATTTGTGTGGCAAGATTTTAAAAACACAGTCTCTTAAGATGTTTTATAGTCCTTTCTAGAGTTTCGGGGCTCAGCATTTTGCTTTAAAGTATAACTGAGATTTTTCTTTATTGAAAGCATTATTTTATGTGGGCACATAGGAAAAATTTGCTTGAGATTGTGGCAGTGTTCTCATAATGGGATGGGTTGCGCAGACTCATCGCCTTGTATTCGGCAATAATTCAGCAAAGGAATTGTTGGGCAGCTTCTTGAGCTTAACTGTTGACTCTTTGCATACTGTTTGTCAGAATATTAAAAAAGCCATCAGCCGCATACTTTTGCGCTAGTTATTACATGTGCACGCATTTTGTGTGCTATACTACCATGATTCAGCAGCACTTGGTCGAAGGTTTTCCGCAAGCCTGAGCGTCTTACATTGATTGTTTTGTCTTCGCGGTGCATCCAAGACATATCGTGTGGCCCAGTAATTCTATAAAAGGAAGAGAGCGGGAGGCACCGTGCTCTAAACCAAGCTGGGCCCATGGGCCGTGCAGGTGTTGTGAATTCGTGTGGTTAAAGTATCCTGTCTAAAAAAGCGAGGCTATAGATGTTATAATAAGGGACATCAGTGCTAGGGGGGGGTCTTTATGTTTTTTTGCTATTCTCTGCTGCCACTATTTGGAGTTAGGGGCAATATGCCATTTCTTTTTTTAATGGCTATGGGATATCCTGCGGTCCAATCAGGCATCCCTCTCGCATATGAATATTTAGGCGGCATGATGGGGGGGAGGGTGGGGCCTTTCTTGGGTCAAACTTTGATAAGCATGGAGATTATCCAAGTCTGGGCCTGTGGCAGATGCATGGTATATTGCTGTCAAGGTAGAGTTAGTGGGGGGGGTTATGGGGCCGAGGATATGATGAATAAATTGACAAACTATGTGAGGTCTCGTTCGATGAAGATATTCATAGAGGATTGTCACTGAGTCTCGAGTATTTCACAATCCTTTGTATCTGCGCTGTCATTATACAAGTTCGGGCATCTTGTTTAGAAGGTGGCCTGACATCTGGATGTGTTTTTAAACCCTTAATTTTGGCATACAGAGTATGTTGATTAATTTTCATTAATTGGCATTAGTCGCACTTCGTTTCTGGACTCTGTAGGATTCATTCAAGTTCAATAGTTTTCTTATTTCTCTAGCTCTGATGTTTCCTCCAAGCATTACTTTATATCAGGTCTAGCAACGCTGGGGGTTGAGAATTCTACACTATTAGTCTTTACCGTTACAGAGAGTGTCTCATTTAATTGCCTGGCTTATAATCTTTGCTACTTTACCTTAGTGGTATGTCTTACATACTTCTGTTGTCCAACCGGAGTTAATCGCTCTCTATAACATGTTGGCAATGTCAGAAATACCTTCGCTAGATATGTTTCATATATGGAAATTATTTATTTAGATGCTGCAGTGATTTCCTGTTGTTAAATCTGAATTATAGAAAACACCCCTTGTGAGCTAATTCCGGTGTCCCTATGAAGGTCTCTGACTTCAGATAGGGTTGATCCTGAATTTATCTGTCATCCGACACCCGTGATGGGATGAATATGTGTATCAGTGAATATTTGTGGTGGATGGGTGTCTGTATAGGGTCAGAGGGTGACTGTGGTAGGAGGCTGTCTTTATACCTAGATAATACCTGTGACTTGTTTCGAGAGTTTGACTCCTCCAGCAACCCGGCCCTGGGCCAAGCTAGTCAGGTACCTGTTTGGTCAACTAGGCCGTTGTACTACTGGCTCACAGGGATACATATCCATCATCGAATGGCTGGCTCACTGGCACACATATCCATAACAGAATGGTTGATCCGGCTGTTGGAAATACAAATAATTTTGGTGTCCCATTAACACACACTCCCACAAGCTGCCTGGGAAGCCCAAAAAAAGTAATTATAAATAATTCACATCATAAGAGTTAACCCACAGTGGCCAATGTTTACGGGGAGTGGAACTGAATATATACAAAGCAATGTATAGGCTTAGCCGACTCACTTTATTCTTGCCGCCCCCCCTTCCTTTTCACTGTGATGTTTAGGTGCTGTAGTGTTCACAACTAGAACCCTCAAAATAAGGAACGCCAAGGCAGGTGAAATCGCAGACCAGGAGAATACACAGAGAACCTTCACTGCTTTCACAGGCTGAAGTCATGCACCTAAATTACTAGGAATGTTTTAAGACCCTCGATCTGTACTCCTTCGAAAATAGGCGAGAGGGATACATCATAATCTACACCAGGAAAATTCTAGGAATGGTTCATATCGTCTTGGTAGATGATGCGAAATACCCCCAATGAAAAGTAGGGGTGAAACGGGTACACTAAGGAAATTATCAAGTGTGACGGAACCAAGACTTTCCAATGTCCTCCCTTTATAATTTTGATATACCTCTGAAGGGTTTCGAGAGTTGTTCTTACTCTCGCAGCCTTGCTCTTGCTTGTTGGTGCTTGCCTAATCTCCCCAGGCACCCTCCCTCCCTCCTGCTATTCCTTTCTCTCCCCCATCCCTCCCTCTCATGCCATCCAATCCTCTTTCCCTCCTTAACTATACCTCCCTCCCTCCACCACTCCCTCAATCCCTGCTCCCCTCCCTCCACCACTCCCTCAATCCCTCCTCCCCTTCTCCCTGTAGCACCATCCACCCACATACTTCAATCACACAGTAACGCCAGACTGTCTTACTTCCTGGCCTTTGTTCAGTCATGACAAGTTACTTTGGCAACTTCCATCACTTTACCACTTTGTACAGTGATAAGAAACAGTAAATACTTGCACTCTGAAAGAGAGGTTAGAGAGAAAGAGATGGAGCAAGAAGACAAATGATAGTAGATGAGACAGGCAACAAAACACAGGAGACAACTACTGAGCACTACAGTATGTTTACCAATACCAACTCAAGTCACCTTAATAAATTAAAACACCCCCATCACTACACTCACTACCACCACCACCACTACATTCACCACCACCACCACTACACTCACTACCACCACCACTACATTCCCCACCACCACCACTACACTCAGTGATCATGTGAGTAATGAGGAGCAGCACTGTGCTAGTCTCACCACCTTGGGCACATCTATCACGAGTATTAACAAAGTAATGAGAAGGGCATATCCTTCCTACCAGCTCACCAAACAGAGAAAAGTGAAGGTAGAGAGAGGAAGAAGGAGCAGGAAGAAAAGAGGAGAAGAAAGAAGAAAAAGAGGGAGGAGGCAGCGTGACCACCTTGACCTCTGACCAAGCCGGACCAGGTCACAAGGTCGAAACAGAGGCCACGGGATCGGCCAGATGTCCAAC
>NW_026474682.1:0-11116 GCF_026875155.1 Cherax quadricarinatus
GAGAAACTTTTAGAGAGGGTGTGTAGAAATTTGGGGTACCAGGTGAAATGATAAGGACCCTTGATTGAACTTTGTAAAAAAGGGGTTTTTAGTTATAGTAAACATATTTAAAAAAAGAGGATAAATAAGTATACAAATATGATGTAGGCAAAAGACAGTAGTTTTTTTGGGATTAGTATTGGGTAATAAAAAACTTTTTGAATGACTTCGGGATGTACATGTTTAAAAGGGGCCACAGATATATCAATCATTTTTCTAGTTGTAGCACACTGGAGTAAAAGGAGATGGGATAAAAGGGAAATAAAAACTCAGGAAGAGAGAGGTAAGGTTTAAAACAAAAAGGAGGCAGTTAGGGTAAGATAAAACACTATTGGAGGAAGAGGGGCTAATGGGGGCATAGGCAATGGGGTCGAAAGTATGGGGTGGGTTTAAAAATGTAGGTTAGAGTGTTCAGCAAATTTGGGGTTAAAAAAAGGGGGTGCGGGAGGAAAGGAGCGATTGGGTGGAAGATGAGTAAAGGAGTAGAAAAGGAGAAAAAGTTACATAGAAAGTTTTTTTAAAAAGTAAAGTGATGCAAGGGGGAAGAGTATAGGAAAAAAGAGAGAGGGTAAGGAGGTTGAAGCAATGTAAAAAGAGAGCAAAGGGAAAGAGTGGCGAATTTTACAAAAAATTTTTTTGAAATAAGAAAAATTTTGGGAGTGAGATTAACAAGTTAAGAAAGCCTAGAGAACAAATGGATTTGTCAGTTAAAAATATAGAGAGAGTTATTATAATGGAGAAGTAAGAGTTATTGGGAAGATGGAGGGAATATTTTTGAGGAATTGTTAAATGTTGATGAAGATAGGAAGCTGAGATTACGTTGAATAGGAGGCAAGGAGGAATAACATCTGTGTAGGAGTGAGGAAGACAGCCATTTGTGAGTATGGGGAAGTTCGTGAGGCATGTAGGTAAAATGAAAGGTGTAAATTCAGCTGGGATTTGATGGGATAAAGATAGAAATGTTAAAAGCAGGTGGGGATAAAGTTTTTGGGAGTGGTTGGTGTGCAATTATTTAATAAATGAATGGAAGAGGGTTAAGGTACCTAGGGATTGCGAGAGAGCATGCAAATAAGTTCCTTTGTATAAAGGCAGGGGATAAAAGAGAGTGCAAAAATTATAGGGGATAAACTGATGAGTAAACCAGGTAAATTGTATGGTAGAGTTATAATTGAAAGTAATTAAGCTAAACGGAAATAGGATAGCAGATGAACAAGAGGTTTAGGAAAGGTATGGGGAGAGAGGACCAGGTAGTTTACAGTGAAACCATATAAGTGAACATTATTTAGATAAGGCTGAAAGAGGTATTTGTGACATTTATGGATTTGGAAAAGGCTATGAAGGGTGGATAGGGGGGCAATTGTTGGCAGATGTTGCAAGTGTGAAGTATGGTGTATGAGGTAGTGTTTACTGAAAGCAGGTAAAGAGTTTTACAGGATATGTAGGCTCAAGTATAGAGTATTTGAGGAAATAGGTAAAATTTTTTCTCCAGTAAAAGTAGCCTTATACAAGGAAGTGTGATGTCACCCGTGTTAGTTTATATATATTTATAGGTGAGGGTTGTAAGAGAATTAAATGCAGAGTGTCTTGGCAAGAGTCGTGGAGTTTAAAAGATAAAGAAACACACACAAAGTGGTGTTTCACAGCTCTCTTTGCTGATGACTACTGGGGCTCTTGGGGATATTTCTGGAATAGAAGTTGCAGAGGATTGTGAAGAAATTGGTAGGGGGTGTGCAAAATAAGAAAATTAAAGGTGAAATACAGAAAGAGTAAGTTTGAGGATAACAAAAAGATTAGGTGATGAAGATTGAATAACAATTGGATGGAGAAGAGTATGGAGGGAGTGAACGTATTCAGATTATTTGGGAGTGGACTTGTCAGCAGATGGGTCCTATGAAAGATGAGGTGAGATCATAGAATTGATTGAGGAAAAAGATATGATGTGCACTTAGGAGTCTGTGGATACAATGCACTTTTGTCCTTGGAGAGGCAAAGACGTGAATGTATGAGAGTATGTTTTACCAACGCTCTTATATGGGTGTGAAGCATGGGTGATGAATGTTGCAGCGAGGAGAAGCTGAGGCAGTTGGAGAAGTCCATTGTACTTGTGGGCAATGTGTGGTGTGAATATAATTGTAAGAATTCGGAGTTTGGAAGTTAGGAGGAGTGCGTGGATTACCAAAACTGTTGTCCACAGTGCTGAGGAAGGTTGTTGAGTTGTTCGGACATGTATAGAGAAGGAACCGAACAGAATGACTTCAAGAGTGTATCAGGTCCTGTAGTGGAAGAAGCGGGGTAGGGTCGGCCAGGAAAGTTGGAGGGAGGGGTAAAGGAGGTTTTGTGTGCGAGGGTCTTGAGACACCATCAGCATTCGTGAGCGTGTTATGATGGGAGTGTATGGACACAAATTGGTTTAATACTTGAACGTGCTGTGTAGGTGTGAGCTAAATAACATTTATGAAGGTATTCAGGGAAACCGCAGGCCGGACCTGAGTCCAGGAAGATGGGAAAGTACAGTGCCTGCACTCTGAAGGAGGGGGTTAATGTTGACAGTTTAAAAACTGTATTGGTAAAGCACCCTTACTGGCAGACAGTGAAAGGAGTGAATGAATGGTGAAAGTTTTTTTCTTTTCGGGCCACCCCTGCCCTTGGGTGGATCGCCAGTGAGATAATAAATATAAACTATATAATATAATAATATAAATTAGTTATAAATATATATATATAAATAAATAAATATATAAATATAATATATATACAAAATATATATATATATATAAGGATATCAAAAGAGGAGAGTAGTCAACACCACCCTCATCAGTAACCCACCGCACACACACACTTACCCTCTATCCCCCATCCCCCTCATCCACAACCCCCCTTCCCCATTGAATCCCCCTATAGGCCTCTTCCCCCTTTTCCCTCACCCACCACCGGTCCCGCACCACCCCGCACCCCACTGAAACCCCCCCCATAGGCCCTCTTTTCCCCCACACCCCAGACTCCACCCCCACACCAACCCACTAAGGCCCCTGATCCCCCTAACCCCCCTCTCTCTCCAGCCAACAGTGATTGAAAAAGAAGTTGAAAGTTTTGGTACACGAACTCGGGATGGAATAACGAATAAAATGTAGAGTGGCACGAAAGAATCAAGGAGTTTGTCCCCAGGCATCGTATCGTTTTACAGAAACGAGAACTCGCTTGATAATAACAGAGGCAATCTTCGCACCCGGATATCATATCCTGAGGAAGGATAGACAGAGCAGGGGGGGAGGAGGGGTTATCAACAACTATAAAAAACCGGTTATCAAGAAATGGAAGGTAATGGACGAGATTGGAAGACAGGGAGTACATATGAGGTATCAGTACAGTCCCAGGGAACACAAGGAAGCCATTTCATTTAATATAACCCACCATAGAAACTTCAAGAGGCCAAGAGAGGAGAATTGTATGTAAATGCAAACAAGAGCAATGGTGGACAACGCTAAGCTGAGGTGGCAAAATGCCCACACAAGTAGTAGCAAAGTTTACTGGTCATGGGCAAGCTTCAATCACAGGGAGAAATTATAGGGAAAACCTGGAGCCACAAGGTGGCGCCCAAAACAGGAGAAGCCAAGATGATGGATGGGCACTGGCAAATCTCATGCAGCCAATATTTTACTGAAACTACCAGAGAGAGAGGTGTATATGAAACCAGAGCAAGACTGTACCTCGTGTTCACCCTGAGAGCTCAAACATTGGTGTACATCACATATGAAAAGGGCCCCTTGGAGCTATGACCATGAGTTATGAGCTTAGAAATACATCGTGGAGCTAAAAGTGAAGGTTAACAGGAGTAGAAAGGTAACTAAACTATAATAGGGGGAACTACACATAATGAGGAACCTACCTGAAATGGAGGTTCAGTGGGAACAGGAGTTGGTAGGAAAATTCAGTAAACGAAATGTATGAACTTATGTACAACAAAATGCAAGGAGGCAGAGGAAAGGTTTGGTTCCCAAAGGAGGAAATAGAAATAAAGGGAAGGACAGAACGAGCCCTGGTTTACCCGAAGTGCAAAGGAATCAGGAGAATAAAGGGATTAGTCCGACGAGCCAGAAATTGAGTATGCACAGATAAAAGGAGGCGCAGCGGCAGTAATGACATTGACATAGCATCGAAAGACAAGTCTTACCAAAACTACTCTACGCCACATCAGGAGAAGACAACAGTTAAGGACCAAGGGATAATCAGGCCTGAGGAAAGAAGGTGTCGTGAGCTACAAGAAACGACCAGGAGTATGTGAGATCTCAACAATGAGATTTCAGAAGAATTTTACAGTGGGGGCTGAAGGGGCAATGGAAGAGCAAAAGCAGTGGCTTACAGCAACAAGGTGAATAAACTCAACAAGTGTTGGATGAAATTAACACACAACTGAAGGAAGGAGGTGGAGAAGCCCGAAAGTGACCTGATACCTGCAAAGGCAGTGGGACCAGACAGCATCCTCTCCATGGGTCCTTAGAGAGGAAGCAGGGGACAATTTACGTGTGCCACTAACCAAAATCTTCACCCCATCCCAAGAAAACAAACAACAAAAGCAGTATAAAATTTGTGATCCTAAATTGAGATTACAAGGAACCACATTATACTGCATAATTGTATTATAAAACCTCTGTGGTCGTATTTGATACCATTTTAATTCACACTTCCCTTGAAATCTTGGCAACTACCTAAGTATGTAAGAGGGCAAATGTAGTCACATCTTTAAGAAGGGAAACAGAAATGAAGCATAAATTATGTAACCATGTCATCTGACGTGTATAGTATGCAAAGTCTTGGAAAGAATATCAGGAAGGAGAGAGGTGGAGCACCTGGAACGGTACAAGAATATAAACACACAGCCAGCACGGATTTATGGAAGGCAAAACCTGTGTCAAAATCCCCCTACTAGAGTATTACGACAAGCTAACTGAAGTAAGAAATGAGAGGGGAGGGGTGGGTTTGATGCAATTTCTTGGACTGTAAGAGGGCCTTCGACACAGTTCCTCACAAGAGATTAGTACAGAATCTAGAGGATCAGGCACGTGATAACAGAAGGAACTCAATGAACAGAGAAAGACTCAAACAGGGATGTCAACAGCGAGTCATGGTCCGTGATGAGGATCACAGTGGGGAGGCGCCAGTGACGAGCGGGGTCCGCACAGGGGTCAGTCTGGAAGCCAGTGCTATTCTTGGAAAATGTGAACGTCATGACGGAAGGATAGACTCAGAAAGTGACTTCCTGTTTTGCAGATGACGTGAAGCTAACGAGGAGAATTAAATCAGACGAGACCAGACAGGTCTACAAAGAGACCTGGACAGGCTGGATGTGTGGTCCAGAACACAGGCTCCTAAGAATTTAACCGCCCCCCGAAATGCAAAGTCATGAAGATCGTAGGAGGGCAAAGAAGACTGAATACAGAGTATAGCTAGTGGCCAAAGGGCTGCAAACCTCGACTCATGGAGAAAGACCTAGGAGTGATATAAGAAACCGAGTACATCGTCCAGAAGCACACATAAACCAGATAACTGCTGCGGCATATGGGCGCTTGGCAAAACCGAGAATAGCGTTCCGGTACCTCAGTAAGGAATCGTTCAAGACTTTATACACTGTGTACGTCAGGCCTATGACTGTAGTACGCTGCACCAGTTTGGAACCCACAACCTGTTCAAACACGTCAAGAAATTAAGAGAAAGTGCAAAGGTTGTGCAAGAAGGCTAGTTCCAAAGCTAAGGGGAATGGTCCATGAAGAAAGTTAATGGAAATCGTTCGGACAACACTGGAGGACAGGAGTGTCAGTGAAAACAGTGATAATGACATAACAAAATACTGCATGGATTAAGACCAATGTTGACAAGACCGATGTTCCAGTGATGGGGAATCACAGAAACAAAGGGGTCACAATTTTGAAGCTGAGACTCAGATGAGTCAAAGGGATGTTAAAGTATATCTTTCAAGTCATAAGTAGTTAGGAAGTGGAAATAGTCCTGGCAAGCGACTGTGTGGAGGCAGAAACAATACATAGTTTTAAGGACGAGTATGATAAAGCTCATGGAGCATAGGAGAGAGGACCTAGTAGCGGTCGTGAGAGAGTGCGGCCAGGAGCACGAGTGTCGGACCCCTGCAACCACAATTAAGGTGAGTACAGAGACAGGCAGAGAGAGTGGAGAGTATGCTGGTGAGTGTGCTATGCACAAGCTTCACCACTGAGCCTTGAAACTTACAATAGATAGACATGATAAAACGTTTCTTGCTGAAACTTAGAGTTTATCAACTTCACAAACCTTATAGTCCTTCATGTTTCTTCCACAGACCCTATAAGCAAACATATTAACATGGAACACAAAGAGTAATAGTAAACAGATTAAAATCTGAGGCAGCTACGGTGAAAAGTTGTGTTCCACAAGGCACAGTACTCGCTCCCATCCTATCTTTCATCCTCATATTGACAGACAAGATTTAAAGCCAAAGTCCGTGGCTTCCTTTGTGGATGACACCCGGATTTCCATGACAGTGACCTCCATCGAAAACACTGCATGAATCCAAGCGGACATCAACCAAATCTTCAAATGGGCCACTCAAAATATGAATTTCAATGAAGAGAAATTTCAACTACCAGAATGGAAAACTTGAAGAAAATTAAAACTGTAATTAGGGTATACAACAAATTTCTAACTCTACAATATGAGCGAAAAAATAATGGTGTAGTGGGGAACTGGGATTGATTAGATGTCAGAGTATCTCTCGACCCGGGTTTGAATGACCGCCCAACAAAATGGAGCAACGAATCTGCTGCAAGCAGCATTCTTCCCCCCATACAAACTCTTTCACCGATTTGGGCCCGCAGTTGACAACCACTTGTTCCCCCAACCCAAGAAAGGGCAATCTCCTGTTCTGTGCTCAGGTGGGTTGGGTTGACGTTAAAGCAAAACGACTTGGGGTTTAGCACACTGGGGGGGTGGCTTAGTGCTTGTGGTGTGAGTGGGGTTTGGGTGCAGTGATAGTGTCATTCATTGAACTTGTCATTGCCACACCTGTTTCTGCATGCTGCCTGCGTGTTGCATGGGGTGGTGCTCCCCAACAGTCAGTTGCCTAGATGCACGGACATCGATGATCCCAGTCTTCTTCCATCCTTTGAAGCCCCGGCTTCCTGACCTCCGGTTGCTCGCTATTGAGTTTTGGTTGCTTTGACCTACCTCAATTTATCTCCAGAGACTACCTTAATGTTTTGTAACGGGTGGTGATTGAAATAACTGTCCCCGATGAGAAAGACCATCCTACAGTCCCATTCGCCGGTTTGGGGAGTGTTTCTCTTTGCTCGTCTAACTGACCATCGACCAGTCACCTGGGATTACCCATTATTCCCCAAGTCCACTCTTTACGGAACCTACCCTTTGCCCAGTTTAGAACTTTCGCCTGTGCCACCTCACACACCGACTTACCCAAGTACGTCTTCGAACGCGAAAAGCGAACTCCACGAGTAACAACACGAAGACAAACGCAATAAGTTACCGTGTCCTAAGACTGTTCAACTGCCTCCCAGCATACATAAGGGGGAGTACCAATTGACTCCTGGCTGTCTTCATAAAGGCATTGGACAGTGCAGTCAGCAGTAACAGCCTGGTTGATCAGACCCTGATCCACCATTAGGGTTGGTCTCAGACCAGGCCGTGAGCGTTGACCCCTGAAACCCTCCCAGGTATGTCCATCAAAGACACATAGTCTGTGAACTCCACATAAGTGATGATGAGAGACCGTCAATGAATAAACGGAAAATATGCAGAGATTCTAACTGGGGTGCTTGCGGTAGCCAGCCCAGTGCTATATCACGAGCTTGCAATGCGATGACTAGAAAATAGCATTTCTGTGACTTATATATATCAGCGGTACCAACTGTGGCCCAACTTCCTCTTCCCACAGCACCAGGAGTTTTGACAGTACACTTATTCTCGTATCCCTTTAAGTAATATACTCCAAAAACTCAAGAAAAATTGCAATTAGCGGATGTCAATAAACAAATTTTCAAATGTTTAAACAGGACTACGGTTCGAATCCAAATCCATGTTTTGATTATTCAATGACAGTCATTCATTACAACTTGAGTTTAATTACTACATGACTTAAAGGGAATGAGAATGAAAACATACAACCTTTAATAACCTTTACTGAGGTACAACAGTAACCAAGAAGCAGCCCAGTGAACTTAACTAACATCCTTGTCTGAAATAGTCATCAGCTCTATGTCCCTGGCTGCTTGTGCTGTACTGTTGTCCCGTAGCTCTGCTAGTTGCTCACCCACACTATGTCCCTGGCTGCTTGTGCTGTACTGTTGTCCCGTAGCTCTGCTAGTTGCTCACCCACACTATGTCCCTGGCTGCTTGTGCTGTACTGTTGTCCCGTAGCTCTGCTAGTTGCTCACCCACTCTATGTCCCTGGCTGCTTGTGCTGTACTGTTGTCCCGTAGCTCTGCTAGTTGCTCACCCACACTATGTCCCTGGCTGCTTGTGGTGTACTGTTGTCCCGTAGCTCTGCTAGTTACTCACCCACTCTATGTCCCTGGCTGCTTGTGGTGTACTGTTGTCCCGTAGCTTTTGCTAGTTGCTCACCCACACTATGTCCTTGGCTGCTTGTGGTGTACTGTTGTCCCGTAGCTCTGCTAGTTGCTCACCCACTCTATGTCCCTGGCTGCTTGTGCTGTACTGTTGTCCCGTAGCTCTGCTAGTTGCTCACCCACACTATGTCCCTGGCTGCTTGTGCTGTACTGTTGTCCCGTAGCTCTGCTAGTTGCTCACCCACACTATGTCCCTGACGTGTTTCCTTACACCTGCTGTCCCTGTTCAACTAGCAGCAAGTAGGTACCTGGGTGTTAGCCGACTGGTGGGGGTCGCATCCCGGGGGATTAGATTAGCCTAAGTTACCCGAAATGCTCTGCATAACCATGGGTTTTCTATATAATAATAATAATAATAATAATAATAATAATAATAATAATAATAATAATAATAATAATGACATCTTTATTTCTACAAGCACATGTACAAGGTGTACAAGCCTAGCTGACATCAATGATGTCAGCCGCTTGTTATGCATATAGTATGTCATTGATGTCAGCTATGGTCTGTATAAGTTGTATCATATACTTGGAGATACTGTCATTATAATTATTATTATTATTATTATTATTATTACCATCATCATCGTTATTTTTATAATTATAGTTTCAGGAATGGTCAGCCTCATGCTTTTCATTTTCCGGTTTAAACACCTCTCAATGAACGTCCGAAAACTAACATTCAACAAGCCACAATGTTAACCTTCACGAGTTTAAACCTTCACCTTCACACTGGGAAGTGAATATTACAGTCACCTTCACTTCCTCATCCTCTGCCTGCCATGTCTTCCGCAAGTTTTCTTTAAGAAGACAACACTGACTATTATATATTATTAATAATGTGAATAATTCATTCCAGCATTTTGATGGTCGTGTATCCTAATATTATTTTAAAATACTGGGTAATTACTACCTGAGTTACTATCGCTCTGTAACTTAAGTAGTATTAACTAGGTACCATAGTGCAGTACCAATTACGTAACTATTGTTGTCAGATTCTCTCTACTCAAATTAGGACCCCAGTGGAAATAATAATGATGGTGGTCGTGGAAAATTTATAGGGGTGATTACTTGTACTACCTCAACATTGCATGCATATGAGTAATCTCACTGAGAGACAACAACTATATTGTTTACCGTAGTCACCCCGTGTAGACATGTGAGAAAACTTAACCACCTCTGGTCACTGCAGGTGGCCCCTCGACCCTCACATTCTTATCCATATCTATCCGAGACCAGTATAAATTGGATAGCACCCTCAAGTACGGCGCTACTAATTAATTGTGGACTGTATAGATTATATTAGTTTAACTGAATGAAGGGGGGGAGGTAGGTTACACATGGATACATCCATCAAGGAAAAACATTTGTACATAATCCCACCACTTACCAGATACCAAATATTCTCTGGTGGTCACTTGATGTAGCTGGATCAGCCATAACCTATCCAATTAAAACATACCTAACTGGCCAGTATCAGTCTGCTATAACTAGAAAGGTTACTTAACTGTGGGTGATTGATGCTCCTTATTTCCTCCATTCACCATCTCATTTCAATGTCCTGCTACACCGACACGGTTCTTATTCCAGCAGGACAAGGTATCCGTTGGTTTGTCCCAGTTTAGAAGTCGTGATTTCATAAAACTTCACTATCCTCGGGACGGGAACCACGTGTTCACTCGGAGCAGGGCGATTTATTTCACTTCCCGCATTCTCTTAACTTAATGTTATTATCACTGATTACATTACCATTCACAAGACGATTTAATGTCTCATAATTATTATACACATTAGAGGTCACTCCATTAAGATCTGAGACCGATGAGTGAGGATTAACTCACGGGTAATTTCCCCTGGACACATTCCATGGCGGCGCACCCGTCACCCCCGGTCCTACTATTATCCACTCATTTTACCACTTTATTACGGTGGTCACGTAAATCACGTTCCCTCACTCTTCACCAGGAACAGTTACAACACTTCCTATTATGAAGTGAGGCCTATATTAATCCTTAGGCCGCCGTGAACGCCAATTTCCTGGTCACATGTTTTCACAACCTCCTCACTCCATTCAAAACACTCCCGCCTCTCTCTGCCCTGACTCGACCTCTCTCCCCCGCACATCCGCGCAGGCGTAGGGCGAACCCGGTTGGTTCTATTCAAAATACAATTTAGAACAATAGTAATGCATTAATCATGTATGTTTACATTATAAAAATATATACAGTATAATTATGGGAATTTATTAACAGACCCCTGGCAGTCTTCAAGCTGGCACTGGACAAGCACCTAAAGTCGGTTCCTGACCAGCCGGGCTCTGGCTCGTACGTTGGTTTGCGTGCAGCCAGCAGAAACAGCCTGGTTGATCAGGCTCTGATCCACAGGAGGCCTGGTCACAGACCGGCCACGGGGCGTTGACCCCCGAACCTCCCCAGGTAAAACCTGGGGGG
>NW_026474685.1:0-28081 GCF_026875155.1 Cherax quadricarinatus
TTCTTTTACGTATGAAGAATCGGTCATTATACTGTTTTTATTTCCCTTTTTTCCTAGCAAACGTGTTTCTTTGTTTTTTAAATTTGTTTTTTTGGCACATGCTTGTAGTGGTTCTGTATTATCCTGATAGCATTTCTTTCATGTGCTTGTGTTATGTCATAGGTTTTGTGGATGTTTATTATTTCCCAAGTTATTTTTTAGGCGCGGAAATCGGTATTCATTTGTGAGGTGATTTCCATTCCAGCCTTGTTGCTTCTTCAACCTATATTATTGTTTTTATTTGCTCAGTGTGACTGGCTAAGCTGTTTTTAAAATAGAAAGGGAAATTTTTATTGCATTTTGTTTTTAAAAAAGGTTTTGACAGATGGATGGGGGAAAATGTGGCAATATTAAAAGTAAGGGAATAGGGGAAGTTACTAAAGCTGAAAAGAGCTTTTGAGGTGTGAGCTCATTTTTGGGGTGTGAGAAGAGGGGGAGCGGGCCCGATCCCACCAAGGCAGGGGGGCCCCGAAAAAAAAACTTTCACCATCATTCCTCCATCACTGTCTTGCCAAAGGGGTGCTTTACCAAGTTAGAGGGAGACTACTTCCCGGAAAAAGTGGGTCTTAGACGGGGTGTGAAATTTCCCCATGGTTGTTTAATAATTTAAGAGGGGGTTGAAAAAGAAGTAAATGCTGGGTGTTTGGGGAGGGGTGGATTAAATTAGGGGAATCAATACAAAAGGGGAATTGACACTTTACTTTTTGCTGATAAAATGCTAGGGGAAATTTCTAAAAAAATATTGCAAAGGTTAGGGGGAAAGTTGGGGTGTGTGTAAAGGAAAATTTTGAAAGGAACATGAAAAAAGAAAGGGTGATGAGGTATAAAAAATTTTAGATAAAAAAAAATTGGGATACAAATTAGGGAGGAGGAGTAGGGAAAGAAGTGAAGGGTTTTTTCAGATATTTGGGAGTTGGGGCAGCGGAGGGTTTTAGAAGGATGAGGTTAATCATAGAATTGATGAAGGAAAAAAGGTAGTGGTGCGTTGAGGGTAGTGGAGACAAAAAACTTTACTATGGAGGCAAAAAAGGGAATTATAAAATAAGTAGTACCAACACCTTTAGGGGTTTAAAAGTTTGGGTTTAAATGCTGCCACGAGGAGGGGGTTTGGGAGGCAGTGGATGCCGCTAAGGGCAATATGGTTAAATATTATACAAAAAATTTTTGAGTGTGGAAATAGGAGAATATGGGATTTTAATAAAGTATTAGTAAAGGGGGTGAAGAAGGCTGTTAGGTGCTTTGGTCATTGGGAAGAAGGATTAAAGTAGAATGACAGGAAGTGTGGGGGGAAGGGAAAGGGGTGGGGAGGGGTTGCCCCTCAAAAAAGTTGGGGGGGAGGGGGTAAAGGTTTTGTGGGCGGGGGGCCTTGGATTAAAGCAAGCTTTGGGTGAGCGTGTTAGATAGGAGTAAATGGAAACGAATGTATTTGGGACCTGACGAGCTTTTGGGAGTGTGAGCGGGAATATTTAGTAAAGGGTTTGGGGGAAACCCATTATTTCATATGCCGGGGACTTGAGTCCTGGAAAGGGGAAAAGACAAGACTCCCTTTTAAAAGGGGGGGGTTTTAGGATTTTGGGCAGTTTGGGGGGATTTTGTTTCTTTAACTTATATACTTTCGAAGGGGGGAAGGTATATGGAAAAAGAGAAGGTTAAAGAGTGTGAACAATGTAAAAAGGAGCAAAAGAGAGAGTGGGTGAGATGTTATCACAAATTTTGTTGAAAAAAAGAAAAATTTTGGATGAGATTAACAAGTTAAAAAAGCCTAGGAACAAAGGGATTTGTCAGTTTAAAAATGGGAGGGGAGAGTTTTTAAAAAGGAGAGTTAGGGGTATTGGGAAGATGGAGGGAAATTTTTTGGGAATTTGTTAAATTTTGATGAAGATGAGAACTTGATTTTTTTGAAAAGGGAAAGGGGAGGAACAACATCTTGTGGAGGGGAAGAGCCATTGTGAGTGTGGGGGAAGTTCGTAGGCAGGGGAAAATAAAGGGGGGAAAGGGCAGCCTGGATTGATGGAAAAAGATAAAAAATGTTAAAAGCAGGGGGGGATTAGTTTTGGTGGTTGTGCAATTATTTAAAAAATTTTATGGAAGAGGGTAAGGTACCCAGGGATTGGGAGAGAGCAGCTAGTTCCTTTTTATAAAGGCAAAGGGGATAAAAAAGTCAAAAATTATAGGGGGATAAGTTGTTTTAGTAACCGGCAAAGTGTAGGGAGAGTTATTATTTAAAGAAATTTAAATAAGAGGAGAATAGGATGCAGAAGAAAAAGGGGCTTTAGGGAAAAGGGAGGGGTGTGGACCCGGGGTTTTCAGTAAACATATAAGTGAAAGTATTTAGATAAGGCTAAAGAGGGGCTTTTTGGGATTTATGGATTTTGGGAAAAAGGGGTTGAAGGGGGGATAGGGGGGAAATGGCGAGTTGCAGGTATGGTGTAGGGGTAGGGTTTCGAAAGCTGAAGAGTTTTTAAAGAGGATAGTGAGGCCAAATTAGAGTATGTAGGGAAAAAGGGAAATTATTTCCCAGTAAAAGTAGGCCTTGACAAGGATGTGTATGTCACCCTGGTTGTTTTAAAATATTTTTTTTGATGGGTTGTAAGAGAAGTAAAAGCGAGGGTTTTGGCAGAGGGGTGGAGTTAAAAAGGGTAAAGAATCACACAAAGTGGGATTTTTCACAGTTGCTCTTTTCTGAGACACTGTCCTTTTGGAGATTTCGGAAAGTTCAGAGATTGGGGATGAATTTGGTGGGGGGTTTCAAAAAAAAAATTTAAAATGAATCAGGAAAGAGTAAGGTTATGAGGATAACAAAAAAATTTGGTGATGAAAGTTGGTATCAATTGGGGGGGGAGTATGGAGGAGGTGAATGTATTCAGATATTTGGGAGTGGACGGGGTCGGGGGATGGGGTTTTGAAAGATGAGGTGAAACATAGAATTGATGAGGGGAAAAGGGGAGGGGGCACTTAGGGGTCTGTGGAGACAAAGAACCTTTTTTCCTTTGGGGCAAAAAGGGAAATTTTTGAGAGTATAGTTTTTACCAACGCTCTTTTATGGGTGTGAAGCAGGGTGAAGAATGTTCAGCGAGGGGAAGGCTGGGGGCAGTGGAGATGCAGTCTGAAGCAATGTGGGTGAATATAATGCAGAGAAATTCGTAGTTTTAAGTTAGAAGGGGTGCGGGGTTTTCCAAAAAAGTTGTCCCCCAGGGGGGGAAGGGTTGTTAGGTGTTTTGGGGCTATGGAGAAATGGAGCGAACAGAATAAAAACAAAGGTACAGTCTGTATGGGGAAAGGGGGGGGGTAGGGGGGCGGCCTAGGAAAGGTTGGGGGAGGGGGTAAAGGTTTTGTGTGCGAGGGCTTTGGCTTCCGCAGGCATGCTGAGCGTTTTTGATAGGGGGAAAGGGACAAATGTTTTTTTAAAATTGAGTGCGTGGAGTGTGACAAAGTAAATTTTTAAGGGGTTCAGGGAAAAAGAAAAAACCCAGATGGGAAACACCGCACAAATGGGTAAGAAAAGAAAAACCAAAACCCCGGGGGAACCACCCCCAAAACCCCCCCCAAAAACATCCTCCCCGGGGGCCCCCAACTTTTCCGGGGCCCCCCCCTCCCCCCCCCCATCGACTACCCCCCCCGTCCTTTTGGGTTTCTAGGGAACAGGGCAAAGGGAAAAGGAAAATGTCGAATTTACCCCCGGGAACGAACCCGGGCCCTCCGTGTTAACCTTTAGGGGCCACGGCCCCGGGCCACCCCCCACCAGGCCACCGGCCCTGGTGGCCTGGTGTAAAACACCCTTCGGGAAGAACGGTGAGTGAAGGGGAAAATTTTTCCGGCCACCCCCCCGCCGGTGGGGGCCTGTTGATAAAAAAAAAAAATATATTTCGGGAAAAAAAAAACCCTTGTATTCAGAGCACCTCTGCAAAAACAGTGGGTTTTGTTGATGAGGTGAAAGTGTTGAATGATGATAAAGTATTTTCTTTTTGGGGGTTTTCTTTCTTTTTTGGGGGCACCCTGCCTCAGTGGGGGATGGGGACGACTTGTTTAAAAAAAAAAAAAATTCCATTTTAATTTAAAATAAATAAATTTTTTTCAGGTTACACAAATACAGTTACAAAGATTATCATACATAGGGCATATGATAAGAACCCCAAAAACCCAATAAATCAGAGTGTTTAGTATTTCCCTTGGGGGCCTTTTATTTTTTTTTTTTTCAACAAGTCGGTCGTCTCCCACCGAGGGAGGTACCCAAAAAAAAAAGAAAATCCCCCAAAAAAAAAAAATACTTTACATCATTCAACACTTTCACCACACCACACTTATCACTGCTTTTGCAGAGGGGCTCAGAAACAACAGCTTGAACATATTATAAAGAAAAACAACATATCCCCCAAACTGCCAATATCCAAAACCCCCCCTTTTAAAATGAGCTTGTACTCCCTTTTCCCCGGGCCAAGTCCGACTATAGAAAATAACCGGTTTTCCCCGAATCCCTTCACTAAAATTACCCTCTCCACTCCCAAAAGACTCAGTTCCCCAATATCATTCGTCTCCTTTCACCCTATCTAACACCTATGCACCTTGCTGGATCCAAGCCCCTCGCCCACAAAACCCTCCTTTCCCCCCTTTTTTCCCAAACCCCTTTTTCGAGGACCCCCCCTCCCCCCTTTTTCCCTTTCCCCCTATAATTTATATTTTTTTCCAGTCTTTCACTTTGATCCATTCTCTCAAAATGCCAAACCACCTAAACAACCCCCTTTCCCCTCTGACTAATGCTTTTATTAACTCCACACCTTCCCCCATTTCCACACCTAATTTTCTGCATAATTTTTTCCCACCACACATTGCCCTTAGAAGGACATTCCATCCCCCACCCCCTCGTTGCTTTTACCCCCCAAGCTTCACATCCATATAAGAGTTTTGGTACACATACTTTATAATTCCCTTCTTTGCCCCATAGATAACTTTTTTTTGACCCCACTATCCTAAACGCACCATCATTTTTTTTCCCTCATCAATTCATGATTAACCTTTATCCTTCATAATCCTCCCCCACACTTCAACCCCAAGTATTGAAAACATTCACTTCTTCCCTACCCCCCTCCCCAATTTTATTCCCCAAATTTTTTTTTATCTAAATCATTTGATACCCTCATCACCTTTCTCTTTCTATTTCACTTTTTAACTTTTTACCTTTACACACATTTTCCCAAAATCATCCACTAACCTTTTGAATTTTTTTTTTAAACTCCCCTAACACAGTAACATCGCAAAAAGTAACGTTCAATTCCCATTTTTAATTTATTCCCCTTTAATTTAAACCCCCCCCTCTCCCAAACACCCTGCATTTTCTTCTTTTAAACCCCCTCTAAAAAATTAAACAACCATGGGGACATTACACATCCCTGTCAAGACCCTCTTTAACCGGGAAATATTTTCCCTCTCTTCTACAACCCTAACCTGAGCCTCACATCCTCAAAAAACTCTTTAGCATTTTGTAACTCCACCTATTCCCTATACTTGCAACATCTGCCACATGCTCCTCTATCCACCTATCATATGCCCTTTTTTAAATCCATAAATGCAAAAAAAATTTTCCCACCTTTTTTAAAAAACTGTTCACAATATGCTTCAAAGTAAACACTTGATCTACACATCCCCTCCCACTCGAACCTCCCTGTCATCCGCAATTCTAATTTCTGTTTTCCTTAATTTTTTAAATTATAACCCTCCTTACTTTCCGGGTATCTCATTAAATTTCTTCCCTATAATTTTTAAAATCTCTTTTGTCCCCTTTCCCTTTAATAAAGGGGACAAATACATGCTCTCTCCCAACCCCCATACCTTCCCCCTTTCTACATTTTTTAAACAAAATACCAAACCACTCCAACACTATATCCCCCCTTTTTTTAAACATTTCGTCATGACCCACATTCCATTCTTTTCCCCCCTTTTCATTCTACGTATGCCTCACTACCTCCACCACACTTACTTCTACTCTTCTTCACCCCTAAAAAGGGTATCCCCCCCTGGCCAGGCATGAAATTCCCGCCCCCCTTTTTTCCCAATTTTTAAAGTTCCTAAAAAATTTTCTCGCCACTACCTAATACCTCCATCTCCCCATCTATACCTCCCCCTACTCTTTTTTTAATGAAAATCCTATTTCCCTGGTTTTCTTAATTTTTAACCCCAAAAATTTTTTTTTTCAAAAAATTTCTTGACGTACCTCTCCAACCTTTCATCGCTCTCTTTTTGCACTCTCCACCACTCTTTCACCTTTCTTTCTCTCCCATATTTGCTCTTCTATAACACTTCTGCTTTGTAAAAACCTCTCAAGCTCCCTTTTTCTCCTTTTATCACCCCCTTTCTTCACATTCCCCCAAATCACTCCTCTTTCCCTCCTCCCCCCCACCCCTATAACAACAAACTTCTGCCCCACATTCTAAACTGCATTTTTAAAATTTTCCCAAACCCTTTTCAACCCCCCCACTACTCTCTTTGCACTACCCACCTTTCTCCAATATCCTTATATCTTCACCGAATTCCTCCCCCCTTTAGTTTAACACTTTCATCTCCTCCATTTTTTGTTGCCCCCTTCCCTTTTCCCATCTACCCTTACTCAAACTGTAGCTAAAACAAAAAGACCCAAAATTTATCATTGCCCCTCATAAACAGTACATCCGGGACCTACCCATAAACCCCTTTTATCCACCAATACATAACTAACAAACTATTTCATTAATTACCCTCCCTTGTATATTTATGACCCTTTTTTTCAAAAAAATATGACACTTATTACCAAATCCTTTCACACTGCCATTTAAAGGCCCCCCATTACATTCCCCCGGGCACCCAAATTCCCTACTACCCCCCTCCATACATTTTACCCACTTTAGCATTGAAACCCCCCAACCACCTTTAATTATTATTATTATTTTTATTATTATTATTTCATTCAAAAAAAAACACTAAACCTGCATCCGCATTTTGTGATCTATTTTAGTGAAGGGATTCAGTAATCTCAGAAAAAAAACTGGACAAAAACCCATTCTAATTTCGAAAAAAATCTTAATTCCGCTTTTTGGGCCCACTTGAAGCGTCAGGTTTCATCTAAATATTGACCAAAGTCCCAAAAATCTGTCATTTGCTGGAAATGATGATGTGGATGAAGAAGAGACTGAAAGGACATCAAGCTGTTATTTGCATAAGATGTGAGTGATATTCTCATCAGGTACACTGACCTCTCCTGACAAAAGTGAAGTGAAAGCCCATTAATCACACTTGAAATTTCTTAAGGGATGCATCTAAGGAAAAGCATCAACAATGTAAACAACCAAAACTGGAAACATTCTTTAAACCTATGCCTCTTTCAACAATTTCTGAACCATTATGTCTTCTCAGCTATCTGCACCCTCTCAGTCATCCACATTTCAGCCTTCCATCTCATTTCCTACATCTCAGACACGTGCAACTCGCCCCCAACACATTTACTTTAATTTTACTAGTAAACTTTTCAGCTCCCACGACCCAAAAAAAAAGTTATTCTGATCACCACTATTGATCGGGGTTTACACTCATCTCTCCACAACAAAAGGTAATAAAATTACATTTAGTACTATAAAATTACTTTAAATACCTTAGCATACAGGTTACAAAACCCCCCATTTATAGTGTTTGGGTTTTCTCCCGCTCATGGAACCAAAACTTAAATCGTTATTTTATTATATGACCCCTATTATTTAAACACTGCCCTCCATGAAAAATTTCTGCTTTAACTTTAAATTGTAAAGTATTGTTTTTATGTCAACTTCAAATTTTTATTTTATAAACCTTTACCTTTTCAGTTCAAGTTTATTCTCTATAAAGGTTACAATTGGGGGTTTTTCAGGTTTTGGGGATTTTGTGTTTCATGTTATAAAATCTAATTACGAGGGGGAAGGACACCTAGCATGGCTAGGCCATTTCGAGCAGACTTAATTAATTCTTAACATTAAGTCCTTACAGATTTTAAATATTAAGGCAAGTGACTCTATAATTTTTGGGTTTAGCAATGTGAATGCTTTTGTTTTGGGACAATCAAGGGGTCAATTTTATAACATAGGCAAACTTATATATTAAAAAAAAATTTAAATTAAAAAAAAATTTCTTTTAATATTATATTTAAATTTAAAATTTAATGGTTTATTTTTATAATAAAATTTTTTAACTTATTAAATTAATTTCCCATTCAACATATTTCCAATTTTTACCAAAAAAAAAAAATTTTTAAATTTTTTCAACTAATGAAAAAAATTTTGGTTTTTACCCTTACCCTTAAAACAAAAAAAGCGAAATTTAAAAAAAGGCCGTAATATTATTCAATTAAATTGGATTTCTGAACAGGGGTAATTTAATTTGAAATGGGGGGGGATCTTTAGTTTAAGATAAAAAAGATTTTAAAAGTTAAAAGCTTTTGCTTTTTTTTTCATAGCCAAACCAAAAAATTAATTTTTTGTAAATTTTCAAAGAAAATAAAATTTTCTTGTTTTCCCTTGAAGCTCCACTATCAGAAAGAATTTTTTAATTTGGGAAGTTTAAATAGATTCCCTAATTCCCCAAATAGTTTAAATGAGAGGGGGATGATATCACAAATAAATTTAAAATTTTTAAAACTTTAAAAAAATTTTTCCCTTTTCTTTTTTTCCCTGCCCTTCAAAGTTTTTTCATTACCCTTGTATTACAGATTTTATGGGTATCCTACAATTTGTGTTTAATCGAATAAAAATTAAATAAATTTTAAATTGTTTTGGAAATGAAGGGTGTTTCTTTAAAGTAATGTTTTTCACTAAATGATCAATTTTCACTAAAATTTGAACTACATACAATATTATGTAATTTTATTTATTTAGTGTAGTACAGTAGGGCCCTGCTTTTCGGCGTTTCACCATATGGTGTTCCGCTAATATGGCAATCTCAAATTATGATCAAAACTTTCTATACAGCAAGCAGTCTTTCAAATACGGTGAATGCCACCTCGTTTGTTTACATTCTCCATGAGCACATCTCTCTATTATGTAATAATAATCACTCTTGGGCACATTAAATGTCTAATTTTAGGTCAAAATAGACTTCTTTTTCTTTTTTAACAAGTCGGCTGTCTCCCACCGAGGCAGGGTGACCCAAAAAGAAAGAAAATCCCCAAAAAGAAAATACAGTGGACCCCCGCATACCGATTTTAATCCGTGCAAGAGGGGTCATTGTTATGCGAAATAATCGGTATGCGAATGAATTTTCCCCATAAGAAATAATGGAAATCAATTTAATCCGTGCAAGAGACCCAAAAGTATGAAAAAAAAAAATTTTTTACCACATGAAATGTTAATTTTAATACAACAAACTGAAAAAGGCATGCACCCCTTACATGACAACTTACTTTTTGAAAATCTGGTGATGATTGATGGATGGGGGGAGGGGAGAGAGAGTGTTAGTTTTTAGAAGGGGAATCCCCTTCCATTAAGACTTGAGGTGTCGAGTCCTTTTCTGGGTTACTTCCCTTCTTCTTTTAATGCCACTAGGACCAGCTTCAGAGTCACTGGACTTCTTTTGCAAACATATCTGTCCATAGTGGCCTGTACCTCTCGTTCCTTTATGACTTCCCTAAAGTGTTTCACAACATTGTCAGTGTAATAATCACCAGGCACAGCTTGCAATAGCTTGTGAGGGTGATAAATCAAACCCTAAAGGTTTGCACTTTCAGCCACATTGCCCAGATTTCCTTAATCTTTGTAGTAGGCAACTTCTTCAATTTTTTCTCTCCCCTCCTCTGAACCAGTTTTCTCAGGTCTGGCCCCTTGCTCTTGAAGTTGATCTATCAGCTCATCAGTGGTTTAGTTCTTCATTGTCCTCCTCCCCAACTCTTCCACATCCTCCCCCCTAACCTCCAACCCCAAGGACTTTCCCAATGCCACAATGGATTCCTCAACTGGCATAATCCTCTCAGGGTTAGCCTCAAACCCTTCAAAATCCCTTTTGTCTACACATTCTGGCCACAGTTTTTTTCCAAGCAAGTTCAAGGTCTTCTTAGTCACTCCCTCCCAAGCCTTACCTATAAGGTTTACACAATTGAGGGTATTAAAGTGCTCTCTCCAAAACTCTCTTAGAGTCAATTGAGTTTCTGAGTCACTACAAAGCACCTTTCAAACAGAGCTTTTGTGTACAGTTTCTTGAAGTTTGCAATAACCTGCTGGGCCATGGGCTGCAGGAGAGGAGTGGTATTAGGAGGCAAAAACTTCACCTTAATGAATTTCATGTCCCCATAAAGTCGCTCTGCCACGTCTGTAGGATGACCAGGGGCATTGTCTAACACCAGAAGGCACTTAAGTTCTAATTTCTTTTCAGTTAGGTAATCTTTCACATTGGGGGCAAATGCATGGTGTAACCAGTCATAGAAAAAGTCCCTAGTGACCCATGCCTTACTGTTTGCCCTCCACAGCACACACAAATTCTCCTTGAGGACATTCTTTTGCCTGAACGGTCTGGAGTTTCAGAGTGATACACTAATAAAGGGCTTAACTTTTGCAATCACCAGTAGCAGTGGAACACATCAACAAGTAAGCCTGTCTTTCATAGCTTTGTCCCTGGGAGTGCCTTTTTCCTCCTGAGTAATGAAGGTCTTCGCTTGGCATTTCTTCCCAAACAGGGCCTGTTTTTCATCACAATTAACACTTTGTTCAGGTTTCAGTCCTTCAGTCCCTCTATGTACTTCTTTGAATCTCTGCACATATTTTTCAGGCCGCTTTGTGGTCCCGAACTGCAGCCTCACCATGCCATACACACTATGTATGCCACTACGCTTTCTTAAATCCTCAAACCAACCTTTGCTGGCCTTAAATTCCACTCACATCACACTATTTGCAGGCATTTTTTAATAAATCCTCATGCAACATCCTAGCCTTTCGCTTATGATCCTTTGAGAGACCGCATCTCCTGCTATAGCTTTTTTCATTTATCCACACCAATAAGAGTCCTCTCAACATCTTCATCACTTGCGAATCTTTGTTTCGAAACCACAGTTTAAAACCTTTGGGCAAGAACAGCTTCCTTGATTTGCCTTTCCGGTGCCCACAATAGTAGCGATGGTTGAATTTGGGTTTCTTGTACAACCTGACCAGGTCGGCGATACGCACTCCACTTTCATACTTATTCAATGATCTTCTTTCTTCATTTCTATTGGAATCTCACCCTTATTGGTGTAGGGTTGGCACTAGAAAGCTTTCTTGGGCCCATGGTCACTTTGAAAAAAAATATTTTTTTTTTTCCAGAAACAGCACCGAAAACACTGGTAATAATACAATATTCCCGATTGTATGCATGGATGATACCGCGGAGGCTGGCTGTAAACAATGGCACGGGCGCGCACCACATGTGAGGCTGGCTGAGGGCGCAACATTGACGCGTCTCGGACGAAAATCGGTGAGAGCGGATTTTTTTAAGCGGTATGCGAGGCAAAATTTTAGCGATTAAAGCAAGCGTATGGTGCGGATTAGGAATCGTTATGTGGTGCCATCGGTATGCGGGGGTCCACTGGACAGTGGACCCCCACAACCATCGGCATCACATAACGTTAATCCGCATACCGCCGCTTTTATCGCAAAAATTTTGCCTCGCATAACCGCTCTAAAACCCGCTCACCGCTGTTCGTCCGAACGCGTCCAATGTGCCCCTTAGCCAGCCTCACATGTGCGCCGTGGCATTGTTTACCAGCCAGCCTCCGCGGGTAAACAATCCAAGCATACAATCGGAACATTTCGTATTATACAGTGGTTCTGGTGATCTTTCTGCCAAATAAGTGACCATGGGCCCCAAGAAAGCTTCTAGTGCCAACCTGTTAAACGTTGGATGTCCCATATTACCTTTGATAGTAAGGTTTCTACTAACATGTTCTAGTGTGGTGGAACTTTACTTAATGTCTTATTTTGTCTAGGGAATACTTACATCATGGCTGATCATCATTAGTCTCTGATACCACTTTCACATCCCCTCTTCACAGGTTATGGTAAACTACTAACTATAAAAATATAACTGTTTTCTCAATAGATAAATGTACAGAATATACAATTACAGCCTCACATTTTCAAACAACGAATCTACACACTGCATAGCTTGTTCTCCCCACATGGTATATCTCAACAACTTTAGTCCCTCTCTCTCCTTGACATAACTCTGGCTAACCAGTGGGGGGTTTTTGACGACAACTTTAGTCACCCTGGGTATGGTGGTCCAACTTAAATTAGAAAAACTCACCCCTGGAAGCACACATAATGCCCCATAAGATAGAAAAGGACCCAGAGATCCTGCCAGGTGAAGGGCCAGCCACAAGAGAGACCGAGTCATCCCCGAGGGAGAGAGAGAAAGAGGCTAAGCTCCTCCCACCAAAACAAAAGACTGTTGCCAAGCACAATTCTCCAGTTTACCACAATTCTACCACAACCCAATTTTACTTCTACAAAAGGAAATACAACTTTATAAACTACTTATTTGCCAAGCACAATTCTCCAGTTTCCACAATTCTAACCAACACACGTGGACCTTAATTTACTTTTACAAAAGGAAAAACAAACATGCTCCCCCACCAAAACAAAAGACTGTTGCCCAAGCACAATTCTCCCAGCTACCACAATTCAACCACACCTTAATTTTACATTTACAAAAGAGAAATACAACTTTATAACTACTTATTTAAATTGTGTGTTTTTATGGTGTCTATATTATAACCTATTATATTGAGAAAATAAAATAGGCTTTGACCCTGCTGCCACAGTCAATAGGTTTGATCAGTCCATCTGACACTTCGAGCAAAGTCCCCATCAATTCATATAATTAGGTATTCCAGAGTAACTGTTTCTTTATAAATACAGTGGGTTCCTATAGCCCCATAACACCCCAACCTCCAGACGAAGTCCCTTCACAAAAGCTAGCTGTTCCCCTCAGGATACGGCTAGTAAAAGTATATTGCTTAAGACTGAAGGCGGTAAACAAGACTACTAGAATCAACATTTTCCCAGCACCATAACTACCTCTCACTTTACTGTTTTATTTTACAAGGATTGCAGAATTTTTTTAGAAAAGCAATTTAACCAGACCCATATACGCAAGTGTTAACTATTTTACTATCTTAGTGACTTTTAAAACAATACACATTACAAGCAAAAATTTTTTGCACACATGCCCACTGTGAAAGCCCGCACCAAGCCACCAGGCCTTTGCCTCTGCTATACGGTAAATCCCAGCAAGAGCAACGGTACTCACATGGGTGGCATCTTCCCTGATCAGGAGACGGAGAGTAAGAGCCCAACCCAGAGCAGTCAGGTGAACCCTCAGGCAGAAACTTCACAAACATGTCAAGGTGTTCCTCTCAACTTGTGGCCTGAACAACCAAACAGTGAGACTTCCAGTCAATGCAGCACGGGGATCCTTCACGATGGGTCGAGGGGGGTGGGGCACGGGGGTTAGCCCATCGTTTCCGAGGGGGTCCGGCCGAGCTGGCCACACGGGGGAGAGCCCTCCAAACTTATTTAAGAGGAGCTGTCATAGAACAGCGAGTGCGAGGTCCAAGGACGGCACAAAGGCAAAGTCGTGGCGGGCGGGGGGGGGGGGGGGGGGGGGGCCGTGTTTGTATCATGGGAGAGCAGGGCACCAAGACACAACAATTCACGATACCTTCGGGGGCTGAACGTGCGTCATGGTCCGGGGGGGGGGGGGGGGGGGGGAAGGGTGTGGCAACGCGCCGGGGGGGCCGTCAACGGCACATTCACGGGGTAATACGGAGGAGGGGGGGGGCCCTGAGCGCCAGCGTCACACTTTTCACGCTCCGACTCAACTCCTTTACAGTCAGGATACGGCTGTAGAGAGTACTCAGGCTCGCCTGAGAGTTCACCACTTGCATAAAACAACAAGACAGGCTACATGACAAACACTATGTACAAAGTATGCCTCCATGCATCTACATGAAACATCTAGAGAGAGCGGCAGGCGAGTGGGCGAACACCACATTCTCTGAGCCATGGTTATGATGGAGGTGAGGGGGGGGGGGACTTTGCAAATTAAAAGGGCTGTAGGGGGGAAAACAGAAGCCCATTGGTGAAAGAGATGAGTATAGTCACGGGTGATTAGGGGCACGTAGGGGGAATCAGGGATGGAGAGAGAGACTGAGGACATGTTTCGAATTGGGCTGTAGGGGTGTGGGGGCCAGGGGAGGACAAAATGATAAATTTGATGTACTGTGGGGGAAGAAAGGTGGGACATTGGGTTAACTTAGTAGGGGGGGGGGGGTTGTTTATTGGGGGTGTTATGTTAAGTTGATGGATTAGAGAGAGGGGGGCTGTGCAGATTCTTTGATGGGGGGGGGTGTGTGTAAATAGTAATATAGGGGGCAAGAATGGGGGGTGGTCTGATTGGGGGTATAAGAGTAAAATGAGGGTAGTTAATAGAGATAAAAAATTTTTAAAAGCACACAAGAACTCAATTTGCATTACACACATTAAAATGGTACTGGAACACAGGCAATGGAAATCACATCTTTCCATGTTTTAGCTTATAAAGAGAGAAAATGGGGGGGATAGTCTGTGTGTGTGCAGAAGTTGCATTGCATGTCTAGTGTCGGTAAACCTTTGGGTTTTTTAGTAATATGGTGGTTGTGGGCCGGTGGGTAGGGCCGCAGGGGTGACATAAAGTTGGGTGTACTGGGATAGCTTGGGGGAGAGGCCCAAGGTGGGAATCCAGGAAAGGATAGCTTACAAACTGGTGTTGGAAAGATTGTTGCTAGGCAGAGTGCGCGTGTCTCCGAGCTGTGACTGTTCACTTTTTTCATAACAGTTGAGAGAGCGCGCTGTGAGCTTGATGCAAAAAGTTGGAGAGATTGCTCAGTTTCAAAGGGTGGACAATTTAAGGGAGTGGGGGGGGGGTGTGGCTTTTGGTCACAATTACTGACATTCCAAACTTTTATATACGTAGTTTCCAAGTGGCTGAGTGCCGAGCTCTCATACATTTTTCTCATTAAAAGCCCAAGCATGCATTTCCCAAAATCTTTTACACACATTTAATTCTTTAAGACGCTTGGGGGGGTTGGGGGTTATTGTCGGAGATTTGTTTGGGGACAGCCATTTACATTCCATTGAGAGTATGTGGTCTCATCTGAATTTTTAGGAGCGAGAGCGAGCGAAGCGAGAGACCCTTTGACCGGTTGTGCTGTGTACTTTATACTCATTGCTGTTTCTGCTCCAGGGGTTGGGGTGTTATAGGGTCTGTGGGGTAGCACTGGGAAGATGACCCTCTAACAGTTCAGACTCACAGCAACTTGCCATAGAGAGCGAAGATTTTCAATTGAATGTGTCTCCTTTTGGAGGGGGGGGCGGAGCTGGCCTAGGGGGGGAGGCTGCCGTCGGGGAAGAGTGGCTCATGGTCCAATTATGGGCCCACATCATCATCCCTGGCTGTTATGGGCACGTTCTCGTACCATCCAACTCGGATAGGAGCAAGCCAAACAGGATCGAAACGAGAGAAAAACTCCGAGGGAGCTGCACCTTCCGTCCCCAAGCCAATAGCTCAAATTCAGAGTGCTTTCCAATCTCAGCAAATTCAAAGAAAGGTAGAGGCGCGTGCGAGCGATCCCAGTTGTTAGTATGTTCATACCATAAGGCTTGCATCAGGGGAGAGGCTTGTTGTAATGTCTCTAGGGTTGGGTTCCCCCTTTTTAATGGAATGATACACAGTTGAACACTGAGGCTCTACTGTACTATCTCTATCAAAACATTTCCTAAACACGACTTAGAGGTAAAAGGTAATCCTTGTCTGTTTTGTGCTGCTTGAAGAAAACCAACATGACAAAAAACTTCATCAAACCCTTTAAACCACATAGCATTATCTTACAGAGGACTGCTTCCAGTATGACCTGTAGTGGAGCAAATTATTGTTAGTAAATAATTATTTCCCATTTCTGGTCCTTGGGAGTGGCAACGATATCCACTTACCACTTGCTGAAGGGTTCACCTGGTGCTGAAATCGTCTGAAGGGGAACAGGTTTAACTTCGACTAGGTTTCCCTATAATTGAAAGGCATGATAGGTCTCAATATGCTCTCTGACAGTCTCCCCAGCGAGACCGAAGAAATGCCTGAAACCTTGGACATCACCTGGGACAAAGCCCATGTTTTCTTCCATCGATACTGCAAAACAGAGGTGAATTCTTTATAAGAGCTTCCTCCCTGAAATGAAAACCAACTTGATTTAACTGTAAAATCTTCTTCCTCAGCAACAGCGACATTTTCCCTGCACCAGAAATTAATTGCACCCTAGCAGTGCATCTCTCCCCCACTATTTAACATCCATTCTCCAATCATTCTCAGGCTCTGGCTGGAACATCCTTTTCTTGCAGTTGACTGCAGTTCAACCATCAGAAAGAGTTACCAAACTTAAGGCCCTCACCATCCTCATGAGAAATATCATAAGATTTGGTAGCATGATCATGAGCCATACTTCTCATAGGTGGAAACCATCAGGGAGAAGGACTGGCAGGGTTTTTCCTAGCCAATTCCTCCCAACATATGGGATTTGTTTCCCCCAACCTAGTTGTTCCACACTGTCAACAGACACCCATAACATTATTCCCTAATAGGAGGTCGACCCCTTGAAGGGAATTTCATCTGAGATACCTACAGGGAGATAGCCAACTTGGCATGGCAGATTCTACCCATAATTGTTTACAGGTGTCCCTTATGGTGAGAAAGAACCCGTAAATACCCTTCAACAATATATCTACCCCATATAAGTATCCTTAGACCGGTAGACACTCCCAGCACGTATCAAAGAAGTAGGTGCCAACATCCATCTCTCAAGGACAATATGTTTCTTCAACTCTGCCTACATTCTTTGCAAACACTGTGGACCTACTAGAAAATATACACAATCCTGGGTCTCGATCCAAAGTTCCTCCGCACCTTGCCTTGAGACCTATTGCAGGCAACTGATGTATCTCTGCAGTTAGAGGTCCCTCTGGTGTGGTTCCTCCTCCCTTTTCCTGATCCGCCGCCTTGACCAGCAAAACTTTAGTGTTGGTCCAGGATTTGTTACAGTAAATAACAGATAAACTCTTAAAGGTATATTCACCATTTTGTGTAAGGACTGGTACTGTTTACTCGAGGATCTGAAACATCTGAATTGTCTAAGAAACTTTGAACTCCAGCTGACTTACCTTTTCCTTCTATTTTAGAGGGCACCTCAGCCTTCATTTGTCCTGAAAATTCTTGTCCCACTTACCTTTATGACCATACGGACTTGGAAGGTATGGTTTAGGATGAGTGGGGAAATTTTCAGGAGCATGACTGTTTTTACTTACCAATTCCCCTGGAGCCAAGATCGGTTCCACCTAGATCCAGTGCTCTGAAAGATTATCGGGTTTTTGTCCTCCAAATATTCTCTGAGGTCAACAAGGATTGTTATTGTACAATTCCACATGAACCATAGATCTATCTAATTTGTTTATAGTCTTTATTAACTTCTTTAGAACAAACCCATTCTTAAAAAGTAACAGTTTTCCTCATTCCCAAACTCAGTTAAGGTCTGCCCATCCTGAAATTATTGATTTCCGAACTTTTTGTCTATATTTCTCAGGTACGCATTGGTATGCAAGCAATAACTTCCTCTTTAATCTTAATCATAATCAAGAAAAATCTTGCCCTCCAGAGTCTTACTCTTTGGAATCCTTTATACCTACCAGTGTGTGCGAACTAGGTAGCCACACTTCGGTTTGGCCATCCTTGCTCCAAAGCAGTCTCTCCAAAAAGAAAAATACCTATCTGTTCACTCTCTGTAAACTTAGGGAACAAAAATTGGCAGCTTTATTTAAGTTAAAGTACTGCTCAGGCTCTTGTACTGAAAAACCTCCTAACCTTGACGTTCTTTTTTATTCCTCCTAAGCTCTCATTAATTTCATTTCAGCATCTAGTACGAAGCTAATTTCAGTCTCATTCTCTCCATTCCATATCACCCGAGTAGGTGATTTCCTCCTCATCTTCACTATTAACAGGCATGTTTACTGATGATTTATTACCTTCTTCCCTGAAGCCTAAAAAATCCTGAAGACTCATCATCCTGCATATGTTTTTATCTTAAACACTTGCTTCCCTCTTACAGTATCAGTGGACAAATGTTTTCCCACAGGCACATAAAATAACACAATTGAATGTAAAACTATGCACATAGCACTTACCATCACACAACAAAAATGTGTTACTCCCTTTCTCCCCCACCTAGGAGAAAAAACAACCTGTAAACTATCATGAAAACAACACGTCCACTGACAACCACCTTGTAAATCTTTCTACAGAAAAACATGCACTGTTTATTACCCCATACCAGCACATATAGTTTCAAAGAATGTTTTTGAGTTATTTTAGCAGTCAAATAACTATCCCGGACAGGCCCCCATGTACGTTGGTAATTGTCCCCATATACTTTGATAGTAATGGATCTTCTCACTACATGTTCTAGTGTGGGTTATAGCTTTTACTTACGATGGTCTTATTTGTCAGGGGTAATTACTTACAGACTGGCTGATCATCCTTAGTGTCACTGATACCCTTTCACCAGCCCTTTCTTCACAGGTTATGTAAAACTACTACTATAAAAATAACTGTATTCTCAATAGATATGTACAGAATATACAATTACAGCCACCCATTTTCAAAACAACCGATCTACACACTGCATAGCTGTTCTCCACATGTATCATCTCAACAGACTTTAGTCCTCTCTCTCCTTGACATAACTCTGAGCTAACAGTGTTTTTGAGACACCCTTATAGTCACCCTGGTATGGTGGTCACAAACTTAAATTAAAAAAACTCACACCCTGGGGAGCAACACATAATGCCCAAAAGATAGAAGAAGGACCCAGAGATCCTGCCAGGTTGAAGGCCAGCCACAAGAGACCGAGTCAGTCCGAGGGAGAGGAGAGAAAGAAGTCTAAGCACCTCCCACCAAAACAAAAGACTGTTCCAAGCACAATTCTCCATTTCCACAATTCTACCACACCCAAAATTTACTTCTAAAAAAGGAAAACAACTTTAAAAACTACTTATTTGCCACACAATTCTCCATTACCACAATTCTCCCACCCCCTTAATTTTTTTTTAAAAAAGGGAAATACAACTGCTCCTCCCCCAAAACAAAGACTGTTGCCAAGCACAATTCTCCATTCCACAATTCTACCACACCTTAATTTATTTTTACAAAAGAAATACAACTTTATAAACACTTTTTTTAAATTGTGTTTATGTGTCTATATATAACCTTTATTTGAGAAAATAGGCTTGACCCACTGCCTCATAATAGGTTTATCTTCCTTCTCATTTTAGAGAAAGTCCCCATAAATTTAATAAAATTTTAAAAAGGTAACTGTTACTTAAAAAACAGTTGGTCCTATAGCCCCTAACACAACCCTACAGCAATAAGGGTGAGAATTACTATAGAGATGAAGAAAAAGATCATTGATAAGTATGAAAGTGGAGTGCGTGTCTCCGAGCTGGCCAGGTTGTATAATAAACCCCAATCAACCATCGCTACTATTGGTGGTACAGCTGCTGCTGCTGCTATACCACCGTCAGCTGCTGCTGCTGCACTGTAGCACCGTCAGCTGCTGCTGCTATTGTACCACCGTCAGCTGCTGCTGCTGCTGCTGTAGTACCGTCTGCTGCTGCTGTAGTACTGTCTGCTGCTGCTGTAGCATCGTCTGCTGCTGCTGTAGCACTGTCAGCTGCTGCTGCTGCTGTACCACCATCAGCTGCTGCTGCTGCTGTACCACCATCAGCTGCTGCTGTAGTACTGTCTGCTGCTGCTGTAGCATCTTCTGCTGCTGCTGTAGCACTGTCAGCTGCTGCTGCTGTAGCACCGTTGTTGGTGTGGCTTATTGAGAATACCAAGAAACAATTAACCCCAGAGGATTTGCCACCCAGGATAACCCAAAAAAGTCAGTGTCATTGAAGACTGTCTAACTTATTTCCATTGGGGTCCTTAATCTTGTCTCCCAGGATGCAACCCACACCAGTCGACTAACACCCAGGTGAACAGGGAAAAATGCCTGGAACTAGTGCTCATATTGGTGAATTTAAAGCCAGCAAAGGTTGGTTTGAGAGATTTAAGAACCGTAGTGGCATACACAGTGTGATAAGGCCTGTTCTGGAAGAAAATGCCAAACAGGACCTACAGTACTCAGGAGGAAAAGGCACTCCCAGGACACAGTGTCTCATCAGTCATTGCTGCATCTTCAATAAAGGTAAGTGTCATTTATTCTTCATTTAGTAGAGTAGTACATGCACAATATATATTGTGCATGTACTACTCTACTATTGTGCATGTATCCTTCTCTTTGTGTGTAGGAAAATGTATATTTCATGTGGTAAAAATTTTTTTTTCATACTTTTGGGTGTCTTGCACAGATTAATTTGATTTCCATTATTTCTTATGGGGAAAATTCATTCGCATACCGATCATTTCGCATAACAACGAGCCCTCTTGCACGGATTAAAGTCGCTATGCGGGGGTCCACTGTACTTTCATCATTCAACACTTTCACTTCACTCACACATAATCACTGTTTTTGCTGAGGTGCTCAGAACATAACAGTTTAGAAGCATATACATATAAAGATACACAACATATCCCTCCAAACTGGTAATATCCCGAACCCCTCCTTTAGAGTGCAGGCATTGTACTTCCCATTTCCAGGACTCGAGTCAGGCTATATAAAAATAACCGGTTTCCCTGAATCCCTTCACTAAATATTACCCTGCTCACACTCCAACAGCTCGTCAGGTCCCAAATACCATTCGTCTCCATTCACTCCTATTGAACACGCTCATACACGCCTGCTGGAGGTCCAAGCCCCTTGCCCACAAAACCTCCATTACCCTATCCTTTCAACCTTTTCGAGGACGACCCCTACCCCACCTTCCTTCCCCTACAAATTTATATGCTCTTCATGTCATTCTACTTTGATCCATTCTCTCTAAATGACCGAACCACCTCAACAACCCCTCTTCAGCCCTCTGACTAATACTTTTATTACCTCCGCACCTTCTCCTAATTTCCACACTCCGAATTTTCTGCATAATATTTACACCACACATTGTCCTTAGACAGGACATCTCCACTGCCTCCAACCGCCTCCTTGCTGCTGCATTCACAACCCAAGCTTCACACCCATATAAGAGTGTTGGTACTACTATACAGTGGACCCCCGACATTCGATGGAATCGACATTCGATAAATCCGACATTCGATGCATTTTAACGCAAAAATTTCGCCTTGACATTTGATGGAAAACCCGACATTCGATACGATTCATACGAGACGTGTCCAAGTGTGGCCTGAACTGCCCCGTGTGTGTCAGTGTTTACAAGCCAGCCAGTGTGCGCGCATCTAAGGATACATTCGGTACATTCCATATTATCCATATTATCACTGTTTTTGGTGCTTGTTTCTGCAAAATAAGTAACCATGGGCCCCCAAGAAAGCTTCTAGTGCCAACCTTTCGAGAAAAAATGTGCTAATACTTTTGAATGACAAAAGGAATTGCAAAACAAAGGGGGATACGTGTGTGGAGGCATGATGATTTGGTAAAAAAATTCCCTGCAACTATGATGTATTAAATTTTAAAGGGCCAGCAAAGGTGGTTTTGAAAGATTTAAGAACGAGGGGCATACAAATTTTGGTAAGGCAGGGTGAGGCCCCAGTTAAAGTCCTAATCTAAGGGGTTTCCCCCTTCAAACACAACACCACCCACACTCTCCCCTCCCCCCATCCCAAAATCATCCCCAATCTTCATTAAAGGAATTTTTAATTATTCTATTCTTCTAATTGTTGTTTTTGTAATTATTCTTTTGGCTTTAAACTTAATATTTCGCTTTTAAATTTTTTTTTCATATTTTTGGGGTTTTTCAGGGATTTTTTTGTTTTTCCTTATTTTTTAGGGGGAAAATTTAATTCGCTTTTGATATTTCGACATTCGATAGTTCAGGAAGGATTAATCGAATGTTGAGGGTCCACGTACTTCAATATTCCCTTTTTTGCCTCCATAGATAAGTATTTATCTCCAATAACCGAAGCCCCACTCCCCTTTTTTTTCTCTCATCAATTCTTGATTAACCTATCCTTTTATAAATCCATCCCCCTGACACGTCAACTCCCAAGATCTTAAAACTCCCCCTTCTTCCATACTCCCCCCCCCAAATTTTTTAACCCAATTTTTTTTTATCTAAAAATTTGATACCCCACACCCTTACTCTTTTCTAGTTCACTTTCAACTTTCACCTTTAAAAACCCCGACCACTAACCTTTGCAATTTTTTTAGAAAATCCCCTAAGACGTATTTCAAAAAACAACTGTGTCCATTCCCCTTTTGATTTAATTCCCCTAATTTAATCCCACCCCCCTCCCCAACCCCTACTTATTCTTTTTTTAAAACCCCTCATAAAAAAAATTAAACAAACCATGGTGACATTACAATCCCGTCTAAGACCACTTTTTCTGGATGTAGTCCCCCCTCCTTCTAACAAACCCCAAACCGAGCTCACTATCCTCATAAAAAATCTTTACAGCATTTATAACTTACCCCCTTTCCCTATACTTCAATACGCCCCATTGCTCCCCCATCCACTCTATCACATGCCTTTTCTAAATCTAAATGCAATAAAAACTTCCCCACCTTTTTTCTAAAACTGTTCACATATAGCTTCAATGAAACACTTGATCTACACATCCCCCCACCCACTCTGAAACCTTTTCTCCCCAAATCCCACTTCTGTCTTACCTCTAATTCTTTAATTATTAAACCCACCGTACCTTTTTTTGGTAAACTCGTAAACTTATTCCTCTATAATTTTTACAATCTCTTTTGTCCCCTTCCCTTTATATACAGGGACTATACATGCTCTCTGCCAATCTCTAGGTACCTTCCCCTCTTTATACATTTATTAAACAAAAATACCAACCACTCCAACCAACTATATCCCCCCCCCCCCCCCCCCCCCCCCGCTTTTAAAAATTTCTGCCATGATCCCATCAGTTCCAGCTGCTTTACCCCCTTTCATTCTACGTAATGCCTCACGCACCTCCCCCACACTCACATCCTGTTCTTCTTCACTCCTAAAAGAAGGTATACCTCCCTGGCCAGTGCATGAAATTACCGCTTCCCTTTCTTTGTCGACATTTAAAAGTTCCTCAAAATATTCTTGCCATCTACCCAAAACCTCCCTCTCCCCATCTACTAACTCCCCTACTCTAATTTTAACTGACAAATCCATTCGTTCTCTAGGCATTTTCATTAATTCATCTATGACATTTTCTTCAAAATTATATAAGAAACACGTTACATAGCATACAAACATTTTATGTTTGTATACTATGGAGGTGTGGTAGCTGGGTGGAGGGTAAACATTACGTCACTCCCCTTAATACATAACACTTTTGTTTACAATTCTTGGCTTGAATTATTCATTACTTTTCCCTATGTTTATGATGGCATCTAAAGGTAGTTGTTAGAAACGATTAAACATAGTGAACATGGTATGTCGATGGTAATAATATGGCTCTGGGCTACATTAAATATCGTGTAGCTATGTAGGTAGGTATAGGTATGTAGCCCAGGTGGGCTACGTACCTACATTATTATTATAACTGATAATTATACGGATGTGTACCTGTACCTATGTATGCCTTCCCTCGAGGCATCATTTCTTCTAAAAATAATGTTACATGAGAAAGTGAGTGTTTCTCTTTATTTTTTCTACTGTATCAATGTGTACACAATGTAAAGTGACGAAAACCAGACACGTTCGTCTGGTTTGTTTACATTACATGTGGGTGGGGTGGGCAGGGCTTCCCTGGCTGGATTCCATACTTCCCAAACCTGATTTCCTACAAATAAACCTCACCTCTCACCCTACATTAACCCCTTGACTGTCGCAACCCCAAACCCTGAGGTGTCTCCTGGTGTTGCAAAATTTAAAAAAGAAAAAAAATTATTTTTTCTTATGAAATGATAGAGAATCTTTTCCCAATTGTAATGACACCAAAAGAACGAAATTTGATGGAAAACTGATGGAATTACGCTCTTGCAAAGTTAGCGACCTCGGCGATATTTACGAATCGGCAATTTCGCCCAATTTGAGCCCTATTTTCGGCTAATTCTATTGTTGCAGTCGACCAAACTCATAGCTATTTCTTTAGAACTCCATTTTTTCTATCGAATGAGTACAAGAAATTGCCCATTTACCGATTTCAACTACCTAATAACGTGGTCAGAAATTTGCAATTTGGTCAATTTCACAAAAATTAAAAAATACTACAATTTCAAAATAGGGTCCAGAATGAACAATGCAGACATTCCTGCCTCTAAAATAACATTTTCTTTGTTCATCAATCATGTCTTCAGGCCCCTCTGATATTACTCTTGCTTTCTATTTTGAATTTTTATTCAAACAAAAAATGGAAGATTTACTGATTTACTGTTATGCAGACTACTGCAATATTGTAATAATTGTGTAAATAATGTCAACCCATTCATGACTGCATATCAGAATGGCTACTTGGACATTTATTGTAAAATGACATCATTTGTTTACTTTTGAACATTGGCAAAAATCAAACATTTCCCCCACTGAGCTCCATTTCAAGGTTCTTTTCATAGTAAAATCAATCAAAATCACCTCTATTTCTATAATATGTTTTCCATTCTATCAAATGAGACCAAGAAAATGAGAATACAACCATAAATACTATACGGAAATAGACCACAAAATCGGCATTTTAATTAAAAACACGGCCAAGTTTTTTTTTCTCATTATGCACTGCGTGCTGCAGGATTTTTTTTATATGGTGCACACTGACCACACAGACCCATTCTCTCACATGTGGGCCTACCAGCTTTCTCCTGCTTGATTTGAAGCCGCTAGAATTTGAGTACAGTGGACCCCCGCATAACGATCACCTCCGAATGCGACCAATTATGTAAGTGTATTTATGTAAGTGCGTTTGTACGTGTATGTTTGGGGGTCTGAAATGGACTAATCTACTTCACAATATTCCTTATGGGAACAAATTCGGTCAGTACTGGCACCTGAACATACTTCTGGAGAGAAAAAATATCGTTAACCGGGGGTCCACTGTATATGTATATTTTTTTTTTTTTTTTTTTTTTTTCAACAAGTCGGCCGTCTCCCACCGAGGCAGGGTGACCCAAAAAAAGAAAGAAAATCCCCAAAAGAAAATACTTTCATCATCATTCAACACTTTCACCACACTCGCACATTATCACTGTTTTTGCAGAGGTGCTCAGAATACAACAGTCTAGAAGCATACACATATAAAGATACACAACATATCCCTCCAAACTGCCAATATCCCAAACCCCTCCTTTAAAGTGCAGGCATTGTACTTCCCATTTCCAGGACTCAAGTCCGAACTATATGAAATAACCGGTTTCCCTGAATCCCTTCACTAAATATTACCTGCTCACACTCCAACAGATCGTCAGGTCCCAAGTACCATTCGTCTCCATTCACTCCTATCTAACACGCTCACGCACGCTTGCTGGAAGTCCAAGCCCTCGCCCACAAAACCTCCTTTACCCCCTCTCTCCAACCCTTTCGAGGACGGACCCCTACCCCGCCTTCCTTCCCTATAGATTTTATATGCTTTCCATGTCATTCTACTTTGATCCATTCTCTCTAAATGACCAAACCACCTCAACAACCCCTCTTCTGCCTCTGACTAATACTTTTATAACTCACACCTTCTCCTAATTTCCACACTCCGAATTTTCTGCATAATATTTACACCACACATTGCCCTTAAACAGGACATCTCCACTGCCTCTAACCGTTCTCCTCGCTGCTGCATTTACCACCCAAGCTTCACACCCATATTAAAAGTGTTGGTACTACTATACTTTCATACATTCCCTTCTTTGCCTCCATAGATAACGTTTTTTGACTCCACATTATACCTCAACGCACCACTCACCTTTTTTCCTCATCAATTCTATGATTAACCTCATCCTTCATAAATCCATCTGCCGACACATCAACTCCCAAGTATCTGAAAACATTCACTTCTTCCATACTCCTCCTCCCAATTTGATATCCAATTTTTCTATATCTAAATTATTTGACACCCTCATCACCTTACTCTTTTCTATGTTCACTTTCAGCTTTCTACCTTTACACACATTGCCAAACTCATCCACTAACCTTTGCAATTTTTCTTTAGAATCTCCCATAAGCACAGTATCATCAGCAAAAAGTAACTGTGTCAATTCCCATTTTGAATTTGATTCCCCAAAATTTAATCCACCCCTCTCCTGAACACCCTAGCATTTACTTCCTTTACAACCCCATCTATAAATATATTAAACAACCATGGTGAATTACACACCCTGCAAAGGGACCTACTTTTACGGGAAATAGCTCCCTTCTTTACACACCCTACCTGAGCCTCATTTTCCTCATAAAAACTTTTTACAGTTTTTAAAAAAAAATAACTTACCCCTTTTCCCATAACTTGAACCCTTTGCCACATTGCTCCTCTATCCACTCTTCATATCCCCTTTTTCAAATCCAAAAATGCAAAAAAAAACTTCCCTACCTTTATCAAATCTGTTCCATATATGCTTCAATGAAAAACCATTGATTACACACCCCCTACCCACCTGAACCCCCCTTGCTCTCCGCAATCCTTACATTCTGTCTTCCTTAATTCTTTAATTATAACCCTACCGCATTTTTCCCTGGTATACTCAGTAAGTTTTTCCCTCTATAATTTTTTACAGTCTCTTTTGCCCCCTTTTCCCTTTTTTAAAAAGGGACTATCATCCCCTTCGCCATCCCTAGGAAACCTTCCCCTCTTTCATACTTTTATTGAAAAAAAGTACCAACCCCCAACACTTTCCCCCCCCTGCTTTAACATTTCTGTCATGATCCTCATTTCCAGTGCTTCCCCCCTTTTCTTTTACGTAATGCCCCCGTCCTCCCCCACACTTACATTTGTTCTTTTTCACTCCAAAAAGTGGTATACCTCCACCAGTCATGAAATTACTCCCTTTCTGTTTCTTCCTTAACATTTAAAAAATTTTCCTCAAAATATTCTCGCCATTACCTAAACCTCCTTCCCCATCTACTAACTCCCCACTCTGTTTTTTAAATGACAAATCCATATTTTCCTTGGCTTTCTTAACTTTTTTTAAAACCCCTCCCAAAATTTTTCTTTTTTTCATTAAAATTTTTTTGACATGCCCCTCCCACTCTATTCTGCTCTCCTTTTGCACTCTTCCCCCCCTCTTTCCTTTCTTTTATCTCCTAATTGCTTTCTTATAACATTTGCTTTGTAAAAACCCCTCATAAAACTACCTTTTTCTCTTTTACACCCCTTTACTTTATCTTCCCCCAATCACTCCCTTTCTCTGCACCCAACCCCCCTATAACCACAAACTTCTGCCCCCATTCTAATACTGCATTTTTAAAAAATATTCCCAACCCCCTTTTAACCCCCCTTATCATCTTTTTTCCTTTCCCCCCTTTTTGCCATTGTCGCTTATTTTCCCCCAAAATTTTTCCTCCCTTAGTTTTTAAAACTTTACCTCCCCTTTTTTGTTGTTGCCCCCCCCCCTTCCTTTTTCCCACTACCTCTTACTCAACTGTGTACAACAAATAAGATCCCTTATCGTTGCCCTCTATAAACATGTACATCCCGGAGCCTCCCCTTTTAAAACCTTTTATCCACCAAACATAATCTAATAAAATACTTTCTTACGTGTACAACATACCTTGTAATTTTTTTCCTCTTTTTCTAAAATATGTATTTCTTTTTACCAAAATTTCTTTTTCACTGCTCAATTTTAAAGGGTTCCCCCTTTAATTTTCCCCGGCACCCCAAAATTTACTACTACTCCCCCCAAAAATTTTTTACCCACTTTAGCTTGAAAATCCCAACCACCCTTACTCTCCCCAATTATTCAAAACTCCCCCCCATTCAC